>MU682650.1:167422-204905 GCA_026770625.1 Nicotiana glauca
TATTATTATTTTTTTCCATAATTTTAAGGGTTTTAAATTGATTTATTTTTTACTTTTTATCCATAAAATCCCCAATAATTATTTTTAAAATTAATGTTTTGATAATTCATCTATTGGATTTTTATATTTATGCTAAAATATGGATAAGGTAATTTTTTATATTATATTTTTGCAATTACATTCAGTAATTTTAAAGTTAAATTGCACATAATTGTAATATTAGATTTTTTAAAATTTAATTATGTTTTATACGCACAAAATTGGATCCTATATTTTTAAATTGCTAATTATGTATTACAAATTATTTTAGCAATTTAAATTATTTTTCAAAAACTATTTACTATTTTTTATAAATCAAATAGGGAAAAAGTGGCTATTTAACTTATAGCCAAATTGGCTTTCAATTTTAGCTTAAATCCAACGGACCCCCAACCCAATTAAAAAACTCACTGGACCCAAGCCCAAACCCAGAACCCACCAGACCCAAGCCCAAATCCGAAACCCACCTACCCATTTAATCTCGACCGTTGATTTGGGTGTCCATTATTCATTTCCATAATTAATCCCAAACGACCCCTCAAACCCTCTCATTCTCACCACACTCTGCCGCTCTCTTTCCCTCATCTCTTCAATTCTCTCTCTGAGACCTAGACCAAACCCTAGTCGCCGCCACCCAAATCAGCCCTAATTCTTTCGATCCTCACTCGATCCATGGATTCACATGGCTGTTTGAGACGTATACTTGTCTCCTACGTATCTTGGTTTCTCATTTTTGGGATTTCATGGAAGGATCTCGAAAAGATCTAGTCCAGATCTTGTTCAAAACTCTCCGAGAGTCTATCCATGGTCTTTCATGACATTTTCTGGCTATCCATGGTTGTTCGAGTAAGATCTATGACTTTTTCCAGCTAAAATCGGTAACATCTTAAGGACCTCTCATCTTCTCTAGGTTCTCTGAAATCCTCACTCTTGAGATTTTTCACTTTTCTTTAGATTTGTCTTAGATCCAGGTAAATCCCTGAGTTTTTAATCGATTTTTTCTTCATTATTTTCTGAAACCCTAAAATCGTTATTGTTCGATTCTTCTCAGATCTTTCTCGATATGAGATGATTTAAGTATTATTAAGTTTTTTCCTCTAAAAATCTCATGTTTTAACTAACTATTTTTATTTTAGTCATTCTTTTCTAAAACTAGGGTTTCTCTGAGTTCTTTTATGCATGTTCTAACTGATTTTGTTATGATTAAACCCTTTCCCTTATTTGTTTTGATCAATTTTGTGCTCTTACTGCTTTTAACTTGACTCTGTTAAAATCCTTTTCTTTTAAGATTTTCTTTACTTTGTTTATGTAATTTTTCTTACTTTGCCTCTCTGAGTGTTAGCATGCTTTCTTTACTCCGTGTCTGTGTGTTAGCCTGCTTACTTGAGTCCTGAAATTACCCTGCTTCGAATATGTTTTTCTGAATCCCTAGCCTACTTATGTCGCTTTTACATGACTATATTCACTTTATTTGTTCATCTTTTGCTTCTTTCTGTAACTATGCTTCAAATATATTTTCTTGCTACATCTGTGGACTTCCTCTATTTATATGTTGAATGTATAGAGTCATGACTCCCTTTTTTATCAAGTCTGGTTTCCTTAATCTATGGTGATTGGAAATTTTCCCTAAAAGCTTTGCCCCGTTTGTTCAGCTGATTGATTTCCTTACGCTATTTTGCTGTGATACTTTTTTTTCTACTAAGTTGTGTCCTTAATAAGGGCTTTATGAATTTGGTCCTACTCTATGCTACTGAATCTCGACCCCTACCTTTCCACTTGATTTGATTAGTTTCTTGCCTTAATTAATAATCTTTGCCTACTGATTGTTTCCTTAGTTTGAAAACCTTTTGAACCTAGTCTTAATTACATGTTCTATACTGGTACTATTTTTGAAATCTTTCCTTACTTGTTATACTCTAACCGTGTATTATTTTTTTCCTTACTTGTCACCTGCCCTTTACCATTCACACTGACTCCCTTAATTAAAGGGAGATTCGAACTAATTTTTTATGCTGAGTTCTATAATTACTGAAGAATTGATTCTTATCTTATTTTAACCAGTTTTCAAACTACTATATAAATGACTCTCTTCTACATTATTAAAACACTAACAATTAGTTCATAAAGCGCACACACACACACACACCTAAAAACTCTCTCTTTTCTCTGCTACTTGTACTAACTGCTTGTCTAGCTAGCTAAAAGCCAAGGCTAGACTGTGGAGCCCTATTTGCTTTACTTTCTGCATTTTGCTTCTTTAACTGATATGTTCATAGTTCAATTCTGAAGCTCAACTCTATGTGCTCCATGTCTGTTAATCCATGTCTCCTTCTACACTAGCTTAACGGCTCACGTATTTAATTTTCCTTCTTGTTTACTGCTTTATTTAGCATGGTTAAGTTTTGCCCTCAAGTGTAATCAGCATGTCTACTTGAGTTTTGTTTATTTCCCTCAACTAGTATGCCATGTTAGTATCATAGACCTCTAATGTACTTGATTAACACTGTGGCACGACTAATTATGTAGACCCCTGTCCTAAACATGACTACTCCCATGCTTTGTCCTTGTGTCTTATTACTATTCAAATTTTAAGCATGATTCCCTTGTTAACACTTTAAAGTAATTGTTTGTGTTCTGAAGGCCAATCAGTCCCTGCTTGTTCTTTTTACTTGCTGGTCTATATGCATATATTCTCAGCCATGTTTATGTGTTTCTAATTTGGGGCCCTCTATGTCCCCAGCCCCTTTGCTTCCCTACTTGTGAATGTTAGAAATATTCTTTGGATTTGTTCTGTGTGTGCTGGTTTGTTCCAAGTTGTTGCTGCTTTTATTCCCTTATCCTTTCAAAACTGTTTTTCCCTAAGAAACTCTTCTGTTATTTTGCAAAATTATTTCAAACATGCTTGGCCAAGGTTATTTCAAATTCAGCTCTTTTAAATCTATGTCAAACAATCTCATATGTACTCTTAGACTACTAGGTTTTGCCCCTTTTGTGTGAGCCTTACCTGGGGACCTTGGAGCTCCTTCTGAACTTGGACACATGAAAGTTGGCCTTTCCACACTGCATTTACTCTGTCTTGGATATGAAATCTGAATGTAAGCACTGCCCAAGATCCGTCGAGGTCCTTAGGAAACTCTGACACACCTAGATATGAGGAAAAGCTGTGAAACAATCTTGGCACTTAAAGTGATTTCTTACATAACTCAGGGAGGAAATCCTAATCAGGCTTCCTATAGTGTAACTTCTTATTTTTCATTGCTACTTATGTAATTCATTTCAATGCTGGTCTGTAAAACTTGTTGTAAACAGGTATTGGGGTTGGCTAGTGAAAAGGGATGGGCTAAATATGAATGCTATAGTTGTTAGGTTTATGTTCCTAATTGTGCAATAGAAACCATGCTTAGGGTTCATACATGCATTAGAAATTATGCTCTTAGATCCCATGTTTATTGTTTCAGCATGTGTACCCTTACAAAATCATGTGTTGAAATTTGTTAATAATTAGCACTTTACTATTATGTTATGCACTGATGTGCATTTAGAGATCCTGCTCTTATGAAATTCCACAATCATGCTGTGCATTTGGAAATCCTTCTCTTAGGAAATTCTACAATCATGTTGTGCATTTAGAAATCCTGCTCTAGGGATCCTACATATAACTCATTAGATACCATGATTAGGTTCTCGTTCATACTTACTCAGTTATGCTTAGTTAAACTACTGATGCATGAAAAGGAGTATCAACAATCTCATCCTGTTTTAAACAAACTGGTAATAATCCCTGCATGCCTTTACAACATGAAGAACATCATGTTTTAGGTCAAACAATCTCCAAACTATTTTAATAATTCTGAATAACTGTTGCATGTTATTTTACGCCTAGGCAAGCCTTAGGTAATCAACTTTAAATAAAACCAAAATCATCTATGTGATTAGTGTTTAATTATCAATTGTTAAAATCGGTAGGAAAGCCTGATTTGGACCTTTTTCTGAGTTATGTGATAAATCTGGTTATGTGGTTATCGTTTAGATACCATGCATAGGATTTAAATTCAAACTTTAATTGTGTATGAGACATGTTGTCTATGTGCATTACCTGTGGAGGTGTATTTGAGCCTTTAGTTTGTCTTCCATGTTCCCCTTAATTGAAGTCGTACTTGTTATTTTATGTCGCCTTAGTATTTTGCCTTTAAACCCGAGGGTCTGCCTAGAATCTCCTTCTAATAGGATAGGAGTCCTAAATTCCTCCGGGACTGATAGGAAGGGATGGGTAACAGCATGCAATAGGGGTCGAGACCAACCTTCATTTTAATTACCTTTACAGGGCGGGAAAGAATAGATATGGATATGATGACCGGTACGCTAATGCCACGTGCAGCCCCTTTCTAAGAAGTAATTACCGGGCATTGTACTGATATGATCCATATTATAAACAAACCTAGGACAACCTTCTTTACATTCAAGGATATGCTTAGATTGTAATCCTTTTCAAAATCTAGCTTTTTTCATTAGTTGTTTTCTTACACTTGTGTATTTAAACTTAAATCCCCTACTATTTGAGCCATACTTGTTTATCTGCTAATTATACAAACTCACAAAAAATGTCTGGCCGGAAACCATACTAGTGGATCTTGAGGGGTGACTAACACCTTCCCCTTAGGATAATTTTAAGTCCTTACCCTATCGCTAGTTATCAAACTTAGTTCTAGATGAACTTATAAGTGCCCTAACGCACCTTAAATCGTTAGGTGCGACTCTTCAAATACAAACCCCTGTCCAAAAGGAAAGAGTTGTCCCATACCAAAATGTCATAAACCCGATTTCTTCCGCAAGGGAAAATGGGGGTGCGACAAACGTTCAAGAGCTTCTAGTGATTGGAGATTCAAACTTAATTATACATCAGGTACGAGGAGAATGGGCAACCAAGAAAGCCAAAATACTCTCGTATCTGCATCACTTACAGGAATTGAGAAAGAGGTTCACAAAGACGGAATTCAAACATGTTCCCAGAATCCAGAATGAGTTCATCGATGCATTGGCTACCATATCATCTATGATATAGCATCCAGACAAGAATTTCATTGATCCCATTCCGGTGAAAATCCATGATAAGCCAGCTTACTGTGCCCATGTTGAAGAAAAAGCAAACAAAAAGTCTTGGTTTCATGATATCAAGGAATATTTAGCAAAAGGAGGATACCCAGAGCTTTCAAATCCTACTCAGAAACGCACACTTCGGAGATTGTCCAACAACTTCTTTCACTGTGGAGGAATCCCGTATAGGAGGACTCCCAATTTAGGATTATTGAGATGTGTCGAAGCAAAGGAAGCATCCAAGCAACTAGAGGAAATTCATGCTAGGACCTGCGGTCCACATATGAACGACTTTGTCATAGAAAAGAAGATACTCCAGGCTGGTTACTTTTGGATGACTATGGAAACGGACTGCATCCAGAATGTCCAGAAATTCCATCGCTGTCAGATACATGGGTCATGATAAAGGTACCTCCGAACGAGCTTAATGCAACAAGCTCACCATGGCCGTTCGCTGCCTGGGGAGGACGTTATTGAACCAATCGAGCATGCCGCTTCCAACGGACACAAGTTCATCCTAGTAGCCATCGACTATTTCACCAAATTGGTCGAAGCAGCATCTTACAAAGTAGTGACTAAGAAAGTCATGGCAGACTTTGTCTGCGACAGCATTGTTTGTCGATTCGGAATTCCAGAGTCAATCATTACTGATAATGGCTCCAACCTCAATAGCGACTTGATGAAATCTATGTGCTAAACTTTCAAGATCAAACACAAGAATTCCATAACCTACATGCCTCAGATGAATGGATCTGTAGAAGCCACCAACAAGAATATCATAAAGATATTGAGGAAAATGATAAAGAATCACAGATAGTGGAACGAGAAGTTATCATTTTCTCTACTAGGGTATCACACCACAGTTCGCACATCAATCGAGGAAACCCCCTATATGCTGGTTTACGGTATAGAAGTTGTCATTCCCGTTGAGGTAGAAATTCATTCCCTAAGGATCATACAAGAAGCTAAGCTCGATGACGCAGAGTGGGTAAAAATTCGTTATGAGCAACTAGCCCCTTATAGACAGAAAGAGAATGAATACAGTCTGCCATGGTCAACTCTATCAGAAAAGAATGTCCAGAGCCTTTAACAAAAGAGCCAAGCCAAGTCAGTTCACACCGGGGCAGCTAGTGTTGAAGAAAATTTTTTCGCATCAAGATGAAGCCAAAGGAAAGTTCTCTCCCAACTGGCAGGGTCCATACATGGTTCATCGAGTTCTAACAGGAGGAGCCCTCATACTTGTAGAAATGGACGAAGAAGTCTAGCCAAAACTGATCAATTCAGATACAGTCAAGCATTACTATGTGTAACCTTTATGCCTTTCTTATATGATGTAAATTGAACTATGCCTGACCTAATTCTAGTTTAAGAGGGGATACATAGGCAGCCCTATGGGTTCGGTCACAATTCAATAAAAATTTCATTTCCCTCGCAATTGGAAACTGGGGCAGAATTTTGAAGAGGACCCTCAAAATTCCGAAGTAATTCCAGCCGATCACCGCACGAGCAACAGTCAAAAATGTCAACCCATCAAACTGAGGCATAATTTTTAGGAGGACTCTTAAAATTCCATAGCATGAGAAGCATTAGGATTGCGAAATTATTAAACATATTGTATGCCCATGGGACAAACATCGTTCAAAATACGATTCTCAAAACTGTTGCACTTGCCAAAATTATCTATCAGCACACACCAGTGATGTTCCGTATGTCACAATGCTCCCAGCAACCATGACTCTGCAATCTGTTATCAGCTAAGAAAATTCTACCGTTATTTGTTATTCTATTTCTTGCATAAGGCTACTATTCTGCCTTTCGAGACTAAACGTTGTCTCCATCTGCATTTGCATCTGCATCTGCATTGCATAAGGCTACTATATTGCCTTCCAATTTTCATAAGGCCACCACTCTGCCTTCCGAGGTTAAGCTCTACCTCCATCTGCATCCGCATTGCAAAAGGCTACTATTCTTCCTTCCAATTTGCATGAGGCTACTATTCTGCCTTCCAATACTAAACATTATCTCCATCTTCATCTACTTTGCATAAGGCTACCATCCTGCCTTCCAATTTGCATAGGCTACTATTCTGACTTCCGAGACTAAACGCAGTATCCATCTGCATATGCATTGCATAAGGCTACCATCTGCCTTCCAATTTGCATAAGGCTACCATTCTGCCTTCCGATACTAAATGCCATCTCCATCTGCATCCGCATTGCATAAGGCTACTATTTTGCCTTCCAATTTGCATAAGGCTACCATTCTGCCTTCCAAGACTAAACGCTGTCTCCATCTGCATTTGCACTACATAAGACTACGATTCTGTCTTCAATCTGCATAAGGCTACCATTCCGCCTTTCGAGGTTAAGCTCTACCTCTATCTGCATTCGCATCTTTGCATAAGACTGCTCTCTTGCCTTTCGAGGCTAAGCTCTACCACCAATTTTCTTCAAAACTAAGCGCTATCTCAAGCATTAATTATCTCGCTTCTCTTACGGGCTAAGATTTACCCTTCAATTCGTAAGACTAAGCTATGTCTTATCTGCATAATACTACTGCATCTTTCATGGGCTGAAATATCACCAACTCATCCAAAGGCATCATCGTTCGAAGGCACCATCTTCATAGCACGAGAACACCATGTCATTGCATGAGGATATCTTTCAATCTTTTGCATATCATTATTCAAAGGCGTCATAGTTCGGAGGCACCATCCTCATAGCCCGAGAACATCATTTCATGGCCTGCAAATACCTTGTCATACGCTTCATGGCCCAGGACATCATGGTCTGAGGACATCATCCTTATCGTCCGAATATAACATTCATGGTCCAACGGGAATTTGCATCATGTTTAATTAGGCAATATATACTTTATCGTTTATTACAGGTAAGCTGGCGATCAATGGCTATCCTAGCAGGAGCGATCCGGCTCCAGTTCCCTCGGCCATATCAAACTTAACCATTCCCGTAAATCGTTCAATCACCCAGCCCTAGATATTGCGTCCATTCTTGAAATGAATTCATCGGTATACTCCGCCAATGGATCCGGAACTACATACGGCCTGATTCCTGCAAAACCAGGGATATGTAGGTAGCTTAGAAGCCAGGGTGCGGCCTAAATCGTCCCAAACCATTTCACTCGGTCAAAATTGGCCATCATTTCTTTACCCGAAAACTCTTTTATTCTTCCCTAGTAAAGAGGGGCAACTGTTGATACCCAATTTTTCCCTATATATTATAAATATGCATAAATATCTTCAAAATAGAGTATATATACATGTATAAGCATGCCTGAGGTTTTACTGTTTTCCCATAATTTTTAAAGGTTTAAATTGATTTATTTTCTCCCTTTTTATCCATAAAATCCCCAATAATTATTTGAAAAATTATTATTTTGATAATTCATCTGTTGGATTTCTATATTTATGCCAAAATATGGCTAAAGTAATTTTTATATATTTTTTCAATTACATTTAGCATTTTTAAAAGCTAAATTGCATATAATTACAATGTTAGCCCATTTTAAGGTATAATTATATTTTATATGCATAAAATTGGATCCTATATTGTTAAATTGCTAATTATTTATTCTGTATCATTTTAGCATTTTAAATTATTTTTTCAGAAATTATCTACTATTTTTTATAAATTAAATAGGAAAAACGGGCTATTTAAATTATAGCCAAATTGGCTTTCAATTGTAGCCAAATTGGACCCCAATTTCCAGCCCAATTTTACAATTGAAAACCCGACCCATACCCTATTAACCCATACCCAAACCTGAAACCCACCTACCCTTTTGAATCTCGACCGTTGATCTCCCATATCAACGGTCCACGTTATTACTTTCCCTTTTTAATCCAAACCCCGCCCCCCCAAAAAACCCTACCACATTCTCTCATTTGCACCACCTCTGAATCGTCTCCTCCTATCTTCTCTCTTAGACACCCTCAAACCCTAATCATCGTCACTGGCGAGAACCTCCTTCCTATGGTGTTTTCGTGCCTTCTTCGACCGCCTCTGGTCTCATATACTCCATGGCTCTTCGACTTCATGAGTCCTTGAGAAGATCTCAAGGAAAGACAACCTGTTACAGTTTGAAACTCATTTACTGGCCTATCTCTCACCATTTTTGTTTGTAAGAAAAGATTTCCTCTTGTTTTTCGTTTGAATCCATGAGTTTTTAACCGATTCTCTTCATCTCTACTATTTTCCGAAAACCCTAGCTCGTTACTGTTTGATTCTTCTCAGATCTTTATAGATCTAAGGTGATTCGAGTATTATTAAGGATTTTCCTTTAAAAACCCTCTATTTTAACTAACTATTTCGATTTTAGTCGCTCTTTTCTAAACTAGGTTTTTTGAAAATCCTTTTCTTCAAAACGCTTTCTAGTTTTAAGTTTTTAGTCCCCTGTGTCTATGTGTTTTGATTGATTTTGTTGAGTTCTTCCTTAACCCTAACTAGCATGTGCTAAAACCCCCAATTCTGACACTTCGTTTAGATTCTGCACTTGTTCGTCTTATTTGATACATGCAAATGTTCTATGCTTTGATGTACATGATTACTTCTTCATTCAATTAGAATATCTTGTGATTTTACCCTAGTATGCCTCTATTAGGGTTTCAGATTCGATTCTTTCTGTTTATTCTTGGCTTATTTGCTTATTCATGGAGAACCTATATCATTTTCCCTAAATTAGTATTATTTTGAATCCTTATTCACTGATTTGCTACGATAATACCTATATACTGATTTCTGGTTATTTTCTTATTTCTACATCCTTTGATAATTTCTTGCCTTATTTACGATTAACTGTGGTACTTGCTGATTCTTATTGATTGTTCCCTTAATTGAACTTTTGTTCATTTACCCTTAATTACCCACCACGTACTTAAGTATTTAATTTTCTTTCATTAATTTTATGCCCTGCTCTTTATCATTAACAGGTCACCCCTTTATTAGAAGAAAACCTTGTTGATTTTATGCATGATTGATTATGTAATTTTCCCTAATCACTGAATAGTTGATTCTTTACCTTATTATACTCTGCTCTCAACTACTATATATACTCTCCTCTATTCTCACTTCCACACACGAACACAGTTCAGAATACACACATATGTTCAAACTCTCTCTTCTTTCTTTGCTACTTGTGCTAACTGTTGGCCTAGCCGGCTGAAAGCCAAGTCTAGATAGTGGAGTTGCACCTGTTTTTTCACATTCTGGATTTTTCTTCCTTAATTGGTATGTCTCTAGTTTAAATTTGAAACTCAAATTTATATGTTCGATGTCTATACATCCATGCTTGTTCCTGTACTAGTCATTCAATTGGTCTCTATGTTTGCTATTATTAAGCATGTCTAAATTCTACCTTATGTGTAATCATCATATCAGACTTTACTTAGTTCTTTGATACTTTTCTAGCATGTTCACTTAGTTCCCTTGCCCCTACCTTAATTGTAGGACCATGTAGTTACTTATTCTTCCAGTGCATTCTATTGGCCCTAATGGTATGTCAAATTTTCTTCAACAAAACCATTGTCTTCAACATGATCCTGTTGTATTCTTCTCTTTGTTTTAAATGTCTGTTACCATGACTGATTTGTTCAATAGATTCATAGTTGTTCTTGTATATTTATTGTATCAAATGTTTCCCTATTTATGTGGTTTCAAACCTATATGTTCTCAATCCCTTACCCATGTTTGTAAGTCTGCTTGTCGAGTAAATTCGGGTATTCTATGGCTAATTGGGTTGTTCGCTGAGTATACTTTTCTCAAAGAATTATTTCAAAATTGTTGTTCCTACTCATACTATTCTTCTCAAAACTGATAACTCCTAGTATCTTTTAAAAAAACTATTTCTAAACTTTTCCATTTCTAAACTGCTTTACTAAGTCTTTCATCACTATGTCAAAGCAGTCTCACTCTACTCTTATACCACTAAGTTATACCCCTTTTATGAGATCCTTGCCTTGGGACCCTTGAGCTCCCTCTGAACTTGGACACATGAAAGTTGGCCTTTCCACACTGCACTCACTCTGTCTTGGCTATGAAATCTGGGTGTGAGCAGTGCTCGGGATCCCTTGAGGTCCTTAGGGAACTCTGACACACCCAGATATGAGAAAGGCTATGGAACAATCTTGGCATTTGAGGTGATTTATTATATAACTCAGAGAGGAACTCCTAATCAGGTGCTGAAAATCTGGGCCTGTTTTCAGGCTGTTTGTAATGTTACTTTTTTTTTCTACATACGTAATTCACTTTAGTATTGGTCTATAATAATCGGTTGTAAACAAGTATTAGGGCTGGCTAGTGAAAAGGGGAGGGTAGTTATACATGCTATCAACATCAATGGGTAGAAACCATGTCTTAGGTTTACATTTCCTATGTGTGCATTAGAATCCATGTGTAAGATCAACCCATTTAAAGCATGTCATGCATTAGATACCATGTTCTTAGGTTTACTATTTCAATATCTCATTTGGCATCACTTTACCACTTAGAAATCCTGCTTTAGGCTAAATAACAACATCAACATAAAACTGCTACTCTTGCACATCTTGAAATCATACTGTAACTTTTTGGGCATTCTGAAATCACGCTTTAGGAATTCTGTAGTCATTCTGTATTTTTATATGTGCATGTTAGATACCCTACTTAGGATCTTGTTCATACTCGCTCAGCCACACCTAGCTAAAACACTGATGCATGAAAAGGACATAAGATAATATCATGTTTGATTATCCTGTTAGAGTGAAACCGGTCACAATCCCTACATGTCTTTGCAACATTTAGAACAGCATGCTCTATGTAAAATAACTTCCAAACTGTTTTAATAATTCTAGCAACTGCTGCATATTATTTTATGCTTAGGCAAGTCTTAGGAAATAAACTTTAAAATAAGAACCGTCTTTGTGATTAATGTTTAACTGTTAGCATGTTAAAATTAGTACGCAAGCTCACTTAGGACTTCTTCTCTGAGTCATGTGATAAATCTTACTCTGCTGTTATCACTTAGATACCATTCTTAGGATCTGAATTTAGACCTTAATTGTATATGAGTCATGATGTCTATGTGTATTGTATGTGGAGGTATATCTGAGCCTTTCATTTGTCTTCCCTGATCTCCTTAATTGAAGTCCTACTTGTTTATTGTATGTCGGCTTAGTATTTTACCTTTAAACTTGAGGGTCTACCTAGAACCCCCCACCCCTCTTATAGGATAGAAGTCCTAAATTCCTCCTGGACTGATAGGAAGGGACGGGTAACAGCATGCAATAGGGGTCGAGACCAACCCTCGCCTTAATTACCTTCACGAGACGGGAAAGGGTAGATATGGATATGATGACCAGTGCGCTAATGCCACGCGTAGCCCCTTTCTAAGGAGTGATTACCAGGCATTGTACTGATGTGATCCTATAGGCTAACCAACCTAGGACACTCTTTTATATTCACAAACACGCTTAGATTGTACTTCTGTTCAAAATCTTTATTTTCATTAACTATTTTTTCAAACATCTGTGTATTTAAACTTAAATCCCCTACTATTTGAGCCATACTTGTTTATTTGCTAATTGTACAAATTCACACAAAAACTGTCTGGCCGGGAACCACACTAGTGGATCCTGAGGGGTGCCTAACACCTTCCCCTTAGGATAATTTTAAGCCTTTACCATGTCTCTAGTTACCAAACGTAGTTATAAATGAACCTTATAGGTGCCCTAATGCACCTTAAATTGTTAGGTGGCGACTCTTCAAAAAATGCAAACTCCTTTCCCAAAAAGAAAGAGTCATCCCAAAATGTCATAAATCCTATTTCGCGAGAAAAGGGGGGCGCGACAACTCTTTGAACTGTTATGTTCTTCAGTCAACTCATACAATGTACAGTTCTTTCTCCCCTTTTTTCACATCAACAAATAGGTGATATACAGATACTAAAACAAGTATTATAAATACAAACACATTCTAGATACTAAAGTCGGCATTATAGGTATGTATAGTTAAAGTAAAAATAGGAAATAGTATCCAACGACTAGCTATCTAGTCCGAAATAGCAAAACACAAAAAAAGTATTTGAAACTCCCACAGGTAGCGATGCAAGAAGTAAGTAAGAGTGTTGAAAATCGCCTCCTTTAGTCATTCAAAGCTGGCATTGGCTGAAACTGTCACCCCATCAATCCTGTCATGCACTTCCTTGAATGCTTTGAAACATCAGACCATATCTCCTCAGAGATTGCATGGATGTCCCAACCAGTGGACTGAGTGATAGCAAGAAGATCTTTGATAGTGGTCAACTTGTTGTCAATGGCAATTAGTTTCTCGGCAAGACTAGGATCACTTACGCTGTGATGGGAAACACAGTCTTTGATCTTGGGATCAGGTTGAACATGCTTGACTTCATCTTCCTGTTTCTTCACCTAGGATCCCTTTGCACACACATAACCCATACTAGCAAATGCTCTAGAATTCTAGGATTTTGAAATAGAGACAAAAGGGTATTCCGAGATAGAGATGTTGTGGGCTTCCAAGATGTGACTGATAGCCATACCATAGTACAAACTAGTGGATCATCAGCACTTTTTACCATGAAATTTATGAACCAATAGGATAATTTAATCTTGAGTTTGGTCACAAGATAGTAAACAAGAAAGGTATCTCATTGAGAAAAGGTAGAGAATTATCCAGTACGAGGAAGAAGAGTGGTTGCAACAATGTAGGCCAGAACTCGGGTTTCAAAACTAATATCGCTAGGATCTGACTGGTTAGGGAGGAAATCAGATGGACACTTATCAATATAGCATTTTTCTTGATCAAAAGAAATTTCAAAGTCATCAGACCAAGTATTCTGGAAAATCATGGGAAAACCAAATCACTTATACTGAAAAACTGAGTCAAACATGGCACGGTCAAGAACAATGTGTTTACCTAAAACTAGGGATTCCAACTTATCAGATTTGCTACAACAAAGATTTGCATAAAATATTCTTACTAAAGGTTCAAAGACTTTGGGAGGGGGTACAGAGAAAAATTTTGATCATCCTTGAAAGACAAACAGATCCTTTACCTTACAATTGAGGTCTTCCATGTCATTAAGGTCGACTAATCTGCCATGAGCAATGGGCTTGTCTTTTAGAGCAACAAAGAAATCCCCATTTGGGGTATCCAGAAATTAAGATCTGACTCTAGAGAACTCGAGAGGTCTATTTTGCATTTCTTAGGGGTAAATATTCAAGGGGGTCTTCCATAGGCCTTTTTCCTAGGGCTTTTTCTCCCAAGTGAAGAGAGTGATCTGATAGTTATGCCTGAGAAGAGGCTAACCCTTCTGAGTGGTCAGACCCTAGGTCTACTGGTTATGGGGGCTATGAAGGGGGTTTTCCCTTGGAGCGAGTACTTTCTCTAGTGGAGGCTGATGGATTTTTTGAGTGTTTAGCCAAAAACTGTTGGGAAGGAGTTTGAAGGATTTCTAAAGAGGGTTTCTGAGCGATAGGAACAATGGAGACCGAGATGAGTGATTCAGAGATTAAAAAGGCAGAATTTTGACGGTTAAGTGTAGGAAAGGGAAGGGTGTGAGTGAAAGGTTATGATGATTGATTTTCCTTTCTTGAAAGATGCAACTGATGGGAAAAGAGAGGGAAATCGGAGGCGCTAGTTTAATGAGTACTTACCCAAATAAAAAAATAATTGAAAACATTAGGCATACAAGAATTCAAAATATCAAATAGGTCCTAATTTTTTTGATCAAGAGAAATATTACCAGGTAGTTCTCTTAGAGAGGAAAATCTATCTTCAAGTAAAGGCTTAGTAAAAATATCTGCTAATTAATTAGTAGTGCCAACAAATGATAATTCTACATCTCCCTTGAGGACATGATCTCTAATGAAATTATATTTGATGTCTATATGCTTAGTCCTAGAATGATGCACATGATTCTTTGAAAGACATATAGCACTAGACTTATCACAGAATATTTGAATAGGTTTAAAATATAATTCATAGTCACCTAGTTGATGAAACATCCATAGTAATTATGCACGACATGGTCTAATGTCAATATATTCAACCTCTGTTATGGATAGTGCAATTGATCCTTTTTTTTTTTACTGTTCCATGATATTAGTTCCTTTCCAAGTAATTGACATGTCCCGCTGGTGCTTTTTATATCATCCTTATCACCTGCAAAATTAGCATCCGAAAAACCTTTTAGTTTAAAACGGTTAGAATGTGGATACCATAGTCTGTGAGAAATAGTTCCAATGAGATAACAAATTATTCTCTTTATGTCAGTCAGATGTGACTCCTTAGGAGATGATGGAAGCCTGGCACATTTACATACACTAAACATAATATCTAGTCAACTGGCAGTTTGGTAAAGTAAAGAGCCAATCGTTCCACGATATTTGATTTCATAAACAGGATTTCCCTTTTCTTCCTTGTCAAGACTTGTTGATGGACTCATTGGTGTACCAATAGCTTTAGCACTGTCATACCGAACTTCTGAATTAGCTCTTTTGTATATTTTGTCTAGCATATAAAAGTTCCTTCTTCAGGTTGTTGAATTTTAAGTCCAAGGAAAAATGTGAGCTCTCCTATCATACTCATTTCAAACTCATTTTATATATGATTAGCAAATTCCTTTTACAGAATAGGGTTATCACTACCAACGATAATATCATCAACGTAAACTTGAATAACAAGATTACCTTCTGATGATCTTTTGATGAATAGTGTAGTATCTACTTTACCTCTTATAAACCCATGATCAAGTAGAAATGAGCTAAGTCCTTCGTACCATGCTCGTGGAGCTTGTTTAAGTCCATACAAAGTCTTAGTCAACTTGTACACATGGTAATGGAACTTTGAGTCTTAAAAGGCAGGAGGTTGGTTACATATACCTCCTCATCAATGAAGCCATTTAAGAATGCACTTTTGATATCCATATGAAAAAATCTAAATTTTTTGAAGGATGGGTATGCAAAAAGAATTCATATTGACTCTAGTCGAGCTATTGGAGCAAAGGTCTCATCGTAGTAAACTCCTTCCTGTTGTCAGTACCCTTGAGCTACTAATCTGGATTTGTTTCTCACAACCTTTCCATCTTTATTGAGATTATTTCTTAAAACCCATTTTGTTCCAATTGTAGTATCATCTGCAGGCTTAGGCAGCAATTTCCATACTTGATTTTTATCAAATTGATCCAGTTCTTCCTGCATTGCTTGTACCCAGCTTGAGTCTTTTAGATCTTCCTCTATCTTCTTTGGTTCAATCTTAGAGATCAGTGCTACATTTTTCTTTTTCTTGAGAGCTCCCCTGGCTTTCATTCCTTCACTTGGATCTTCTATGATAAACTTTTGAGGATATTCTGACTTCTCCATTTATTTGGACGTGTTACACCCTTACGAGTAGTTGATTTCTTCTGTGATTCTGGTTGACTGTTGTCAGGCTCATTAGTTGACTCTATGACACGGTCTAGCCTATCAGTCAACTCTTGAGGTTTGCTTGGCTGAGATGTTTCTTGATTGAGATCTTCATCACCTGCAATAATTTCTTTCTTGGTCGCAGTGTTATTTTCGTCAAATATAACATGTATTGATTCTTCTACAGATAGAGTGCACTTTTTTATAAACTCTAAAAGATCTACTATTTATGGAATAACCTAGAAAAATAATTTTAACACTTCTTGGATCAAATTTTCCAAGATTGTTCTTACCATTATTGTAAATGAAACACTTGTTGCCAAACGGATGGAAATAACCTATATTGCGCCGTTTAACTTTCCATAGTTCATATGGAGTTTTCTTCAAGATAGGTCTTATGAGACATCTGTTGAGAATATGGCAAGTTGTGCTTACTGCTTCTACCCAAAAGTGATTTGGCAAGGAATACTCTAGTATCATAGTTCTCGCCATATCCTGCAGAGTTCTATTTTTCCGCTAAATTACTCCATTCTATTGGAGTGATCTTGGAGCTGAGAAGTTATGGGTGAATCCTTGATCATTGCAGAAGTCTTCAAATGCTCTGCTTTCAAATTCTCTTCCATGATCGCTTTGAATGGTGTAATAATCTACCCCTTTTCTTTTTCAACTCTTTTACATAAGATCTCAAAGTTTTTCAAAGCTTCATCTATGTGAGATAGAAAAATCACCCATGTAAAGTGTAGCAGTTGATAACGCCAAACTATGCCTTATAAAAAGACACATACGGACGTAGCAAATATAGTCTAAGTAATTTTGCCCAGAGTCGAACCACAGAGAATTAACATATCAATTACTATTGTCGGAATTACTAAATTCACATAATCAATTTCCCCAAACTTTATGATTCACAGTTGATGATATATTTAACAACTAAACTGAAAATAAATAAAGCTAAAAGTTAACTAAGCTTGCTTGTGTATAATTGGAATAAGGTCTAAGGTAATGGTTTCCCCCGTTATTGATTTCCTTGGTTGAATATGTTTTATAACTGAGACTTAGTTGTCTCTATCAATCATGAACACTCCAATTATCATAAATCTTTCTCAAGCAATTATGATAATTTACTAGACGTACTTTCTCAAGCTACGCTAGCTAGATTCACAATACGGTTCACTTAGATTGCACCTGAGGTATCGTTATCTCTAATCCAACCTCTAAACCCTCGGTTATGACTCTCGTCTATAAGTGTCAATTCGGAAAGTGCGTAGGATTATTTTACTTGTCAAATCTTCAATAGTACAACCGTTTTCTTGAACTTTACTTCGTACCCTGAATCACATAGCTAACTTATACTCAGAAGATTGTTGTTAAGTCTATCTACAAGATAAACTTCAGTTATATCGCGGTTGTTACTGAATGGAACTGTGCTAGTGCCAACTATCTTCCTTTTTAAGTTGTCTCCAAAATTTAACACCTCCTCCATTTATATTTGTAACTTCTTTGAACAGGTTTTTGTCACTTGTCATGTGACTGGAACACGCACTATCTAAGTACCATTTTCTTTTGCGGCTCTTCCTGTGGTGTTCTTGCAAAACATAATTATCACTTTCTTTCAGGTACCTAAACTTGATTAGGTCCTTGTTGGTTAGTTTTACTAAGATGAGGGTTGTTTTTGGGTTTCCAAATCCACCCTGAAATGTTAGATTTATGAAATCGACAGAAGGAATATTTATGTTCACTTTTATTATAGTAGTGACAGATAGGGGCTAATCCATTCTTAGATCTCCCATTTGTGTTAGTACTAGTGGACTCTGTTCTAGAAGGTCCTTTTCCGGTTGACTTGTAAGTTGCCTGGTTAGACTTGACAGAACTATGACTGGTGGATTTTCACATGCCATTGAGTTTCATTTGTAATTCCTGAACTTCATCTTGAAGTACCTCCTTTTCGATTTCACATACTTCGAACTTGAGTTCTAGTCTTTCTTTTCCCTGTTGAGTCTCCTTAGTTCATTAGAGTAAGGTCAAGAATATCCTATAATTCATTACATCTTTCATAGTTATAAGAACTTACCTCGCTTGTTTCACCTCGTGCCATGAAAAAATTCTCATTGTCATCTTTGCATTCATCGTTTGATTCATCTTTATCCATACAGTAGCATGAGAATTTGTTAATGTCGTTTTCTAGAATTATCATAAAGCATATATTTGTTATCTCTTCGTGTTTCGAATTGTCGTCATCACTCCAGCTTCCAAATGATTTGTTCTTGTTGAATCCTCTAGAAACCTTTCTTTTAAGATCTGGGCATTTAGCTTGAACATGCCTATATCTTCCAAACTCATATCATTTTCCATCATTCTTGTCAAGCTCATTATATTGCCTGGTTCGCCTGGGTGGTATCCTACCTATTCTTGTGTTTCTGTATCTTCTCATAAACCATCCACGTTTCTTGATACCATGGAAATATCTTCTTCAAGAGCTTTAGGGTCATCATCAATATCATTTGTCCTTTCAGTTGTAGCCTTGAAGGCGACTATTTTCTTCTTTTCTTCCTGGCTTGTTTTCTTGGGTTGAGTTTTCTCGAAAGCTATAATATCTCCTTGAAGCAAATCGTAAGAAAGTTTATTTAGATCTTGTGATTCGAGTGCAACTACTTTTGTCTGCCAAGTGGTCGGTAGACTTCTCAGAATTTTTTGAACTTGATCACCACTTGAGTATGGTTTACCAAAAGCTTTTAGATTGCTAATGATTTACTGAACCTTACAAATATTTCTTCAATGGATTCTCCTTCTTTCATCTGGAAAAGTTCGTAGTCATGAACCACCATGTTGATGTGAGTTTCGTTCACTTTGCTGGTTCCTTCATAAGTAACTTCCAGTTTATCCCTTATTTCATTGGCTGCATCACAACTAGAAATTTTCTCATATTCCTCCCCACTTATAGCATTATAGAACAAGTTTCTTGCTTTAGCATTGACTTGAACAACTGCCATTTGCTCGTCTGTGTACTCATCTATATCTTCTGGATTAGCAGGTAGTTGAGCAATTGGTGGTAGTGGATAGTTTCCCTTTTTGGTAACTTGCCAAACTTTGACGTCATAGTACTTTGTATATATTTCCATACGCACTTTCCAGTGACAAAAGTGTTGTCCATTGAAATACGATGGCCTAACTTGCGATGTTCCTTCTTGAAAGAGTGCTCCAACAATCACCAGATTTGCCATGATCTTTACTCACAAGTTGTTAAGAAAAAAGTATGAGACTAGCTCTGATACCAACTGAAAGTACGGGGGGTGAATGACTTATTAAAAACTTTTATAAGTAGTTGACTAGTTTAGCAATTAGTCGACTAGAAATAAGAATAGGATAATAGTAAATGCAAAAATAAAATAAAGGAAATAAAGACACCAGAAGTTTTATACTGGTTCGGATTCAATGTGAGTACTAGTCGAGTCCCCTTGGGTTGCAAGGGTGTTCTCTTTCAGTGATCGGTAAATCTTCAGTACAAAATGGATGATGTAGCTTTACACCACCAACTTAATCTTTATATCTCTTTACTTCTCTAGATATAATGTCCCACCGGTGCTTATCTCTTTTTCTTCTCTCACTAATTACACAGCAGATCTAAAAGAACTATAATGCTTGTTTGGAGTAGAACAAAAACAATGAAGATGGTTCGATCAAAGTAATTTTTTTCACGTCCTGAACATCTGTATATATACTTTCCATGAGGCCTTTAAGATCTTAAGAGATTGCAAACCTAAGGGAGTTGATCCTTCAGAGGAATCATAAATTAATTCTTTCCAAGAATAAAGTCAAGTTCCCATTGATATTTTTTGATTTATTGTTTTGACGAGCTTTCCATCCGCTAGGCATATCGTTGTGTTACTTGAGGCATTTCTGTCTTCACTGATTTTCAGTGATCTTCTTTCCCTTTGATTTGGGGCCTTCCAGTAATAGCTTCCGTCAATCTTTGATTGGTTATTCTTGCTAAATCTCCAATGCTTCTTCCTTGTTGATCGTTGATTCTTTTTCTTATTAGCTTCCGTCTATCTCTGATTGACTATTCTTGCCGGATCTTCACTGCTTCTTCCTTTTTCATCACTGATCATTGATTTTTTTCCTTGATCTATTCCTGACTTGCATTGCTTCTTGAATCCCTTTAATTTATTCCTTGTGATCTTACACCAAATGTAATATATTATTTTTCATCATTGAAACTTATAACTAACACCTCCCATGTTCCACCGTAGCAATATCAACAATCATGGATATAACAAAATCAATATCATAATTCACCCTTATTCCACTGTATCAATCTACCCTTATTTCACATGCATTGAGGTGTGCGACCCGATCTTATCATATTAGTACAAGTTCATACTTATTTCACCATATCAATCCACCCTTATTTCACCTGTTGCAACGTGCAACCCGATCTCACCATATCAGTACAAGTTCACCCTTATTTCACCATATCAATCCACCCTTATTTCACTTGTTGTGGCGTGCAACCCAATCCTACTATATCAGTATCAAATATTCAATGAATACTATCAAATCAATAACTCACATCACAAGAACATCTACGGTTGATGGATATGAAGCTAAATCAGAAAGGAACCCTCATACCAACTTGGGAATTCTCGTATGTAATATTACATGGCAAGACAAGTCCGGTAAATGACAATTAAAAGGTGCAAGTAAGTCAATTAAGGCAAACAGTAGCAAGTCATGAAAGAATGGAAAGTTCTAACATTTTTAACACGAGATACAATGATTTACAAGAAGCGAATAAAGCATGGGAGGCATTTAAAGCACATAATAGTTAAGGCATGGAAGAAAATAATTAAGAAAAAGCAGAAAAATCAGGGAAACAAGTAATTTGGCGGCATATAAGCACTCGTCAGCTCGCATATACGCCGCAACACACGAATTTCACATAGCACATAGCCCGAGGGTTCCTAATTCTCTCAAATCAAGGTTAAACTCAATACTTACCTTGCTCCAAAATTGACTCAAAGCTCAATCATGACTTTGCCTTTCGAACAAGCCTCTGAACCAATCAAATTTAGCAATTTAACAACCAAATAATTCAAAATAATCCTTAGGAACTACCCACGTGAAAGAGGTTCAATTTGGGTCATTATTAGAAAAGTCAACAAAAGTAAACTCCCGGGGCCACTTGGTCCAAACCCGAATTCAGACCAAATCCCGATTACCCATTCAGCCCTGAGGCCGGTTATGTAATTTGTTTCAAATCCGACCTCAATTTGAGGTCTAAATTCAAATTTTACAAAAATCCCCAATTTTACCAAAATCCCCAATTTCTACCATAAAAATCCTACATTTTAGGTTGAAATCTTATGAAATGTAATGGGTAATTGAAAGAAATTAGGTAAGAATCACTTACTTATGAATTGGGGAAGAAGAGCTCTTGAGAAAACCGCCTATAAAGTTTTTAGATTTGAAAATTGGAAAGAATGAGAAAAATCCCTCCTAACTCAGCTTTTACCTAGCTGGAGATATCGTAATTGTGATATCTTAAATGCAATTTCGAACATTGAAATTTCAAGATGATGGTCGCAAATGCAAAGTCCTCTCAGAGACACAGTCATCGCAAATGTGATGCATTGGTCACAAATGTGAACCCATCAGCCCTTGCAAATGTGGAGCTATCCTACACAAATGTGGAGATTATAAAGATCATGCTGAGTCGTAAATGCGACTCTGCCTTCGCAAAAGCGGAAATGGAAAGTTAGCAATTTCAAACTTTACCTCGCAAACACGAGGATCCCCCCACCTGCCCAGGCTCGTAAAAGCAAAGCATTGTTCGAGGCTCGCAAATGCGAGATCTGCAACAGAAAGCAAAAGGCATCAGCTATGATTCAAATACCAAAATCTTTTCGTAGCCTATCCGAAACTCACATGGGCCCTCGGGGATCCAAACCAAACATGCACACAAGTCCAAAAACCTCATACAAACTCGCTCGCATGATCAAATTTCCAAAATAACACCTAGAACTATGAATCGGACACCAAATCAAATGAAATTTCAACTACCGAAAGTTTGAATTACGTCAAACCAACTCCTTTTTCCACCAAATATTGCAGATATGTAATAAATTTTGTAATGAACATATACCAAGATCAGAACCAAAATCCGGACCCGGTAGAAACAAAGTCAAACTTTGGTAAAATCTTTAAATTCTTTAATCCTTTAAAGTTCAAATTTTGACAAAATGCGAACTCGAGCTAGGGACCTACGAATTCGATTTAGGACATACGCCCAAGTCCCAAATCGCGATACAGACCCACCGAAACCGTCAAAACAGGGATATGGGTCTATTTGCTCAAAACGTTGACCAGAGTCAATTCAAATGGACTTTTAAGGCATGGATTCACATTTTATCAACTTTTCATATAAAAGCCTTCTGGAAAAAAGACATGGACTGTGCACGCAAATCAAAGAAGGCATAAAGAAGCAATTGGAGGCTTCAAAACATGGAATTAAGGTTTAAAACTCTAGATGACCTATCGGGTCATCCCGTTCTCCACCTTTAAAATAATCGTTCGTCCTTGAATGGACCTAGAAAAGTACCTGGACTGGTGGAAAGGTGCGGATATCTAATCTGCATGTCCGACTTGGACTCCCAAGTAGCTGCCTTGATCGATTGACCTCTCCACTATACTCGAACTGAAGGATAATTCATTAACAGCAATTGTTGGACATCCCGGGCTAGAATAGCCACCGACTCCTCCTCATAAGTCAAATCCTTTTCCAACTGGACTAAACTGAAATCTAACACATTGGACGGATTGTAATGATACTTCTAAAGCATGGACACATGGAACACTGGGTGGACTCCTGATAAAATAGGTGGCAATGCGAGCCTTTAAGCCACCTCGCCCACTCTTAGAAGAATCTCAAAGGGTCTGATATAACTAAGGCTCAACTTTCCCTTCTTTCTGAACCTCAGCACACCCTTCATGGGTGAAACTCGAAGCAACACCCTTTGTCCGACCATGAATACAATATTACGAACTCTCCGATCGACATAACTCTTCTACCTAGATTGAGTTGTGCAATGTCAATCCTAAATATCTTGACCTTATCCAGGGCATCCTGTACCAAATCTGTACCAAACAACTGAGCCTTCCCCTGCTCGAACCATTGAACTGGCGATCAGCACCGCCTCCCGTACAATGCCTTATAGGGAGCCATCTAAATGCTCGACCGGTAGTTGTTGTTGTAGGCAAACTTTGCAAGTGGCAAGAACTGATCCTAAGAACCCCAAAACATATAACACAAGCGTGGATCATATCCTCCAATATCTAAATAGTACATCGGGACTCTTCGTCTATCTAGGGATGGAATGTTATGGTCAACTTAACCTGCGTGCCCAACTCACGCTGTACTACCCTCTAAAAGTGCGAGGCGAACTGCGTACCTCAATTAGAAGTAATAGACACGGGCACACCGTGAAGACGAACGATCTCACGGATGCAGATCTCAGCCAGCCGCTCTAAAGAATAGGTAACTGACACAGGAATGAAATGTGCTGACTTGGTCATCCTGCCCACAATAACCCATACCACATCGAACTTCCTCTGAATCCGTGGGAATCCAACAACAAAATCCATAGTGATATTCTCTCACTTCAACTCAAGAATATCTAACTTTTGAAGAAAACCACCCCTCCTCTGATGCTCGTACTTTACTTGCTAACAATTTAGACAACAAGCTACATATGCAACTATACCCTTTTTCATCTTTCTCCACCAATAATGCTTCCACAAGTCTTGATACATCTTGGAGGCACCTAGATTAATAGAATACCGGGAACTGTGGGCCTCTTAAAGAATCAACTCACGAAGCTCATGTACATTAGGCACACAATATGACCTTGCATCCTCAAAACCTCATCATCTCCAATAGCAATCTGTGCTACATCATTGTGCCACACCGTGTCCCTAAGAACAAGCATATAAGGATCATCATACTGCCGCTCTCTGATGCGCTCATACAAGGAAGACCAAATGACTGTAGGAGCTAGAACATGACTGGGCACTGAAATATCAAAACTCACGAACTGATTGGCCAAAGCCTGAACATCTTATGCAAGTAGTCTCTCACCGAATGGAATGTACCCAAGGCTACCCATACTCACTACCTTTCTACTCAAGGTATCGTCCATCATATTGGCCTTCCCGGGGTGATACAAAATGGTGGTATCATAGTCTTTCAACAGTTCCAACCACCTCATCTGCCTCAAATTGAGATCCTTTTGCTTGAACAAATACTCTAGACTTCGATGATCTATGAATACCTTGCACGCAACGCCGTAGAGATAGTTTCTCCAAATCTTCATGAACAATGGCTGCCAACTCTAAGTCATGTACAGGGTAATTCTTCTAATGAATCTTCAATTTTCACGATGCATATGCAATCACCTTGCCATCCTCATCAATATTGCAGTGAGCCCAATGTGAGTGGCATCACAATATACATGTAAGATTCTGAACCTGTGGGCAACACCAACACTGGCTCCGTAGTCAAAGCAGTCTTTGAGCTTCTGAAAATTTGCCTCACACTCGTCCGACCATATAAATGGGGCACCCTTCTAGGTCAACCTGGTCAATAGAGCTGTTATAGATGAAAACCTCTCCACGAACTGATGGTAATAAGCCTCTTAACCCAAGAAACTCCGGATCTCCGTAGCTGAAGTGGGTCAAGGATAGTTCTGAATTGCCTCAATCTTCTTAGGATCCACATGTATGCCCTCTGGCGATACGACATGCCCCAAGAAAGTGACCAAGTCTAACTAAAACTCGTACTTTGAAAACTTGCATATAACTGGCTATATCTCAGAGTCTGAAGTAAAATACGAAGATGATGCTCATGCTCCTCTCGACAGCAGGAGTATATCAAGATACCATCAATAAATACAATCACAAAAGATCCAAATAGGGCTTGAACACCCGGTTCATCAAATCCATGAATGATGTTGGGGCATTTGTCAACCCAAATGACATAACTAGGAACTCATAATGGCTTTACCGCATCTGAAAATTTGTCTTAGGGACATCATATGTCCTAATCTTCAACTGACGGTAGCCAAATCTCAAAAAAATTTGAAAAACGCATTGGCATACTGAAGCTGATCAAATAAGTCATCAATCATCAGCAGTGGATACTTGTTCTTGATGGTAACTTTGTTTAATTGACGATATTTATGCACATCCTCATCGATTCATCCTTCTTCTTCAGGAACAACACAGGTGCACCCCAGGGCAAGACACTAGGTCTAATGAACCCCTTATCAAGGAAATCTTGCAACTACTCCTTCAATTCTTTCAACTGTGGCAGGGCCATACGGTATGGCAGAATAGAAATTGGTTGAGTGCTCTGAGCCAAATTAATACAGAAGTTAATATCTCTGTTGGGTCACATTTCTAGCAGGCTTGCAGGAAATACCTATAGAAACTCACAAACAACTGGTATTGAATCCATGGAAGGAGCCTCCGAACTAGAATCATAGACGTAAGCCAAATAGGCTAGACACCAATATTTTACCATATGTCGAGCCCTCGCATAAGAGATACCTACTGGTAGAATGGCCAAGAGTTCCCCTCCACTCTAACCAAGGCAACCCCAACAAGGCTAAGGTCACCGTTTTGGTGTAACAATCTCATATAGCATGATAAGGTGATAGTCAATCCATACCCAAGCAACAACAACAACAACAACCCAGTAAAATCCCACTAGTAGGGTCAGGGGAGGGTAGTGTGTACGCAGACCTTACCATACCCCAAAGAAGTAGGGAGGTTGTTTCCGAAAGACCCTCAGCTCAAGAAGACGAAAATCTACCATATTAAGAAGTAGAATATTTATGCTAGTCTCAAGACTCCCAAGAGGAACCACACATGAACGATAGACACGATCTACAATAATAGAATCTTCTACAGGTATGAATATATACATAGGAGCACTTAAGGAATCACGACGCACAACCAAATATGAAGCAAAATAGGATGACATGTAGGAATAAGTAGAGCCTGGATCAAATAGAACTGAAGCATCTCTATGGCAAACTGGAACAATACCTATGATAACAACATCAGATGACTCAACCTCTGGCCTGGTTGGGAAAGTATAAAATTGATGTTAGGCCCCACCACTCTAAACTACATCTCTAGGGCGGGCTCTAGCTGGATGGCCTCCACCTCTAGCGCCCTGACCTCTACCTCTAGAGGTCTGACCTCTACCTCTAATGGCCTGACTCCTACCTCTAGTTGACTGACCCCTACCTTTAGTTTGCTGAGCAGGCAGTGGAGCAGCTGGTGCTGGAATCATGGCTTGAGAACTTTATTATGGAGTGCCGCCTAGTAATCTTAGACAGGTCCTCCTGATATGTCCAAAACCACCACACTCGAAACATCTATCCTGCTGTTATGGCTACAGAACTTGAGATTGACCCGAACGGACCGGATAACCATGGTGATAACTCTGAATCGGAGGCGCACCCATAGGAGATGATGATGTACTGTAGGTTGGCTGTGCAGAATAAGGCACATAAGGACCATGACTCCCTGAAGCACTAGGAGATGCCTAAAGCGCTAACTAAAATGTCCTGGGAGGATGGACCCTACCAAAAGTAACCCTTCCTTCAGATGAGGCACCACTAAAACCACCAGAATCATGAGGTCTCTTATCAGACATTGTACCTCTTGATGTGTCGTAGAATTGTGGCACTTTTGATACTAATTACATAGGTTGTAGCTCATCTTTTAAAGCATTTTAAGTCAATTCTTATGTAGTTTTGGTGTTTTGCACCAAACTAGATGTGAAGAACCAAGAACAAGGAAAATATGACAAAAACCTATAGAAGGGAGAAAATGCGACACGTTTGCGATGGCAAAAGTGATGTGTGGTCCACAAACAAACACAGAGTGAAGAAAATAAACCCAGCTTTTAGAATTGGTTTTGCAGTAAATTTTGCGGTCGCATAATGCTTGTGTGAACCGCATAATGACCGTAGAAATGCAAAGAGAGTTTCTACGAGAACAAGTCTGCGGCATCAAATCAGATCGTGAAGTCAACGTGTGGACCGCATAATGGATCTGCAATGGAAAACTGGGCAACTAGACAATCAAGTATGCGACGAAATTGTAGTTATGTGGGCCGAAAAAGTTTTCTGCGGCCCGTTCTACGGTCTCAGATATGATCTGTAGGGGTATTTTTGTCATATTTCGACCCTAATTTTTAGCCCATTATAAATAGAATAACTAGAGTTTTTATGGGGCATCTTGTCTGAAAAAGAGGCATTGAATACACCATTATTTTGGAAGCTTTTGAAGACAAGAATCTTGTCATTTTTGTAAGCTTTATGACTCTATTTATTGCTTTGTTCTTGGATTCGAGTATGAATTGCTAATTTTAAATACTAAGATTTTGGACCCAAAATGGGTGTTCATTATTCATTATATAATGGTTGGTTGGTATTTATTTATTTCTCATGCTTAATTTAATATTGATGGTTGCAAACATTGACTAATGCCATTATACTCTATCTTTACTTGGAAAAGTGGGTTAGGGTTGGGTAGAATTGAATAACAACAACTCAAGGCTTTAAACTTTATTTAATAGAATCTCTTAGGAATAAGTGATTTGGTTGTTCTTAATTACAACTCTTTTATATTTGGGAAAGTCATAAAGATAAAATACTACCTAACTATTGGAAAATATTGGGTAGTCATTTAGGAACCATTTACATATCAAAGGACCTTCCATTAGAAATATATCATATTAACACCGATAGTATTATATTCCATTGATGGGTACATAACCTTGGTTTTCTTAATCAAATTAATTACACTCTCATAACAAAATAGTTATCTTGTTAATTAACGGTTACAACATTCTCTTTTTAAGATAACGGAGTGTAATTATGACTTAAGTCAAGTTTCACACTACTCAAGTAATATTTTCACACATATTCCCTATAGCATTCGACCCCAACCTTGTTGGGTTATTATATTTGACACCGAACGCCTAACACTATTTATTTAAATGTAATTTCAGCATATCAAATTTTGGCATCGTTGTCGTCGTCTCCTATGCAAGAACCATCTCGATCCGCCTAGAAAAATTTGCAACCGTCTGAAAGGAAATCTCTCCCCCGATCTCCTTGGCCATCTGTAGCCTGATAGAATGAGTGAGTCCATAAATAAACCTCCTCGCCCTCTCCCTCTCTGCGGGAAGCAAGATAACAGCATAACGAGCTAGATCTAGAAAATGGGTCTCGTATAGAGTGACTGACATACTGCTCTACTGGAGATGCTCAAACCGCTTGTGGTAATCCTCTCTCAGGGTGATAGGAAGGAACTTCTTTAGAAGTAGCTGAGAGAATGGGTCCCAAGTAAGAGCTGGCGACCCAAATGTTCTGTTCGATACATAATCCTTCCACCACCTCTTGGTGGAACCCGTCATCTAAAACACAGCAAAATCGACCCCATTAGTCTCAAATATACCCATATGCCGGAGCACAACATGGCAGCAGTCAAGATAATCATGTGGGTCCTTAGAAGGTGTACCACTAAAGTGAACTGGGAAGAGCTTTGTAAACTTTTCCAATCTCAATAAGATCTCAGAAGGCATGGCGGGCCTATCACCGGCCAGTGCCGCAACAACCGGTTGAACTACCCCAGCTGGCAGGGCTGCTCGAGTTTGATATTGGGGAGACATATTCTCCGGAGTGTGAGTAGTGGGTGTTTGTGCTCCTCCCCCAGCCTAAGAGACAGCCGGTGCCATAGGAAATGTACCATCCTTGGCCACACTCTCCACAAAGCCCACCAAATGGACTAGAGCGTCCTGAAGCACTAGGGTGGCGATGAACCCCTTCGGGACCTGAGCTGGTCCAATAGGTACAGCCTGAGCTGTAACCTCCTCATCAAAATCCACTTGAGGCTCCACTATTGGGGTTGCTTCTCGAGCTCTAGTCTGAGCTCTACCTCTGCCTCGGGCGCTAACGCGACCTCGACCTCAGTTTCGACTTGTACCCCCCGTAGGAGTTGCCACTGTGGGGCTCCAACTGATGTCCAGCTGTGGATGCAGTAAGTGTTCTCACTATCTGCGAGAGAACAAGAATAGAATAGTTCAATCATCAATGATAGAAAAAAGTTGGATATCAGAGAAGAATAGAAGTGAAATTGTTCCTCAACTTCATAGCCTCTGGAAGATAAGTACGGACGTCTCCGTACCAATCCTCCAGACTCTACTAAGCTTGCTCATGACTCGTAAGACCTAAGTAACCTAGTGCTCCGATACCAACTTGAAAATTACACCTTCGAAATCGTGATGCTGCCTTACATAGGGGACTATAGGGGCTGTAGACACCGAGCAGTTGTACCTCAAGTCTCCACGCTGCTAGCCAACCCGAGCACTCTAACGACCGCCGCTAGGACCTACTCCAAAACTTTCACAAAAAGTGCCTAGAGTAGTATGAGTACAACCGATCCCATGTACTCTGTAAGTGCCGAGTGTCACACCTCCTTTTTTACACACCTAACCTAAAGGATAATGTATAAGGGAGTTTTTCCATTTAAAGTGACATTATTCGAATTGGGATTATTTATTTATTTTTAGAGTCGCCACTTGGGATAGGATTGGTTTTCTGGTGTCCCAAGTCACCGGTTTAATTTAATCCCAAACCGAGAAAAATTGTCGACTTCCCAATTAGAGTCTACGAACCAGAAATTTTGTGTAAGGAATTTTGTTGACCCGAGGGAAGGTGTTAGGCACCCCCGGATCTCGTGGTTCTAGCACGGTCACTTAAATTATTATAAATGGCTCAAAAATCTAATTTTTATACATGCTCCAATCTATAGTGCAATTTTATAATTATTTACCGCTTTTAAATTATTTTTTATGAAAGTGAACGCCGTTTAAAAACGTGCTTTCGAATCACGTCACATGAAATGCACTCGGATCTTCGACACATTCTTATTCAACGTTTTTGGATTTAGATTTGGGTCGCATGAAATGCACACCCATATTTAGGAATGTAATTTTATTAAAATCGTGCCTAAGGAGTCTAACGCGTTATTATCTTTTGGGAGGGCCATAAAATTCGCTAAACGGTCCGTCCCAAATTTCTAAGTATTTTCACTTTTAATGAGGACCCCGCAATTTCATATTTTATTGGGCGAGGCTCGTCTCATTTTATTTTAAAAGGGCAAGCCTAAAAGCAAATACGATTTTCTATTTTTGTTTTGTCTCTAAAAGAAAAGAAAAAGTCATAATTAATTAATATTAGAATTCGGGCTTCAAGTTCAAGTCCGAGTCCAAACAAAAGGAAAAATCTTTTAATTTGAACCCACTACTTAACTCAAAACCCAAACCTATATTATTGCTTAAACCTTGAATTGAATTCTTTGAACTAAGCCCAAATTGTTGGCTCACGGAACTGGGCTTGCAAAAGGAGCCCAATTCCATGTTCCTTCGTTTGCGTGCAAGCTGGACATCGAGTCCAAGCAGGGGTAAATCCAAAACTCCAAATAGGCAACCACTTTTGCAGGGCAAGCGTGTTCCCATTTCACAATGCATTCAGTTGAATCTCCACAACTACAAATAGATTTCAACTACAAATTGGGCTGAAATTCATAGCCCAAACACGTTGGGAAGCCAAGGATCTCAAGGCCAAACTTGGGGAGTCTAAATAACAGTTTAATTCCAATCAAAATATGCCAAACACCAAAAAAACAATGTTAACACCTTGCAAACTCCACTACTGGTATTTAATTATTCCCATTTATGAACAGAAGACAACAATATTATCAACATTTTACCTAAACAACCAATTAACCTTCAATTCAACTTAACTTCTAACTTACTGATCTAATGGATATGGCATGCATAGTCTGCGGCTATTACTATCTAAGTTTCTTTCCGAAATTCAGTTACTGAAGACTAAACAAAGTACATTCATTTAAACGTTCGATCTGATTCAACAAGCATTAACCATACGCATTAGCTAATTATTAAATGAGCATCAGTGCTTGTCAGGTGAATCAACTACTATAAAGCTAACTACTACTAATATTCTCACTAGAATGACAATAGAACAAATACATCGAATCTAAATCCCAACAGTCCATAGTCTAATTAACATCCAAACAATGAAAACTGACACATATCTAGGAACAAATTGATTTCAATTATTACAATAGCTTCATTCACAAACTCATTTCAGCACATTTAGCTCACAGTCATTGAGTATCCAGTTGTGTACCTGGAAGTTGCAAAATGGGAGAAAAAAAAGGATGAGGTCAACAACAGCAGATGATAAGCAGCAGCCAATTAGCACTCAATAGCCCAAAAATCTAGATGAATAGCCCAGAAATACGTGTAAAAATCGAGCAAAACCAGCAACAAGAAATTCCAGCAGTAGAGAATCAATGAGCAATCCAGAGATGATTCAGGAAACCAGTAATGTTCAACAATTAGATAGAATCCAGCAAATCAGACCAATGACCACTCGGAATACACTCCAACAAGTTCAAAATTGCACCTAAATTGCTTCTAAGAATCCCTGGGAATTGTATCCAACCAAAACCAAATTAAACTGACCCAAACTCACTTGAGCAGAACACCAAGTGTTCTTAAATGTTGTGGAAAGGCAAACTTAGAATAGAATTTGAAGAAAACCAAGGGAAAAGTTGAAAATGATCTAACTAAGTAAGGAAATAGTAGGAAGTTTTTTGGATTTTTTCTGTTTTTGATGTTTTTGGATTTTGAATATTTGAATTTTAAATTTAGATCTAAAATTGGAAAGAGAGCTTTTGGAGGAATTTGATGGCTGAAAAATCTAGGAATGTTCAGGGGGGGTCTCTAAACTTTGGGAATTTTCAGAGATCAAAAAAACTTTGAATTTTCAGGAGGTCCAAAACTTATTAAACAAGGCATGTTGATGCCTTTTTATAGGCAAAATCAGGGTGCAACTTCAGATTTTTATTTTTTACTTTTAGTCCTTCATTATTTTTAGTTTAGTCCCTTTATTTTTAACTTGTTATCCAAGTAATATTTTAAACTTCCTGAAATGTACACTTAAGTCCTATTTTGGAATGTCCTAGAAGGTTCTATCATATTCCTATTCCCTTTAAATCCCTAAACTACCCTTGCCTGATTTCTAAAATTACCAATTCTAATAAAACTACCCTTTTTCCATGCCTAAACTACCCTTAAAACCTCCTGAAATTACTACCCAAACCTTAACAAAATCTCTGAACCTATTTTGCAATTATTAACCCTTGATCTTGGTCTCAATTTACCAAATTACCATTATCATCTATAACCCAATCGATTATGCTAATCAATACTAACTAATTAGGCTAAACTTACTAATAAATTGAAAACTAAACTTAAAGAATTATCGATACAATTACTGAATGAGTACGAGGATGACCATTTTTGTCTCTAGGGTTATACAAATATTCAGACAATTATATCAAAATACCAAAAGCCATTTGTGTCCGTTGGATCCGAAAAATCAATGGCTATGATTAATCCTGGCCAAAACGACGTCGTTTTGTCAAAAGGGGGATCAGAGGGGCCGTTAGATGCTCATGGATGAATGGTTGAGATCAAACGACGCCAAACGGCGTCGTTTCAATATAAAGGAAGGCAGGCCGGGCATGGGTTGGGTTGGACTGGGCAATGGGTAATTTTAGTTTGGTCCATACAAAAAAATTTAAAATTAGCCCAATTCGGGCAGCCCTATTTTCCCTTAATTTCTTTTATTCAAATTATTTTTATTTTTTTTGTTTATTTATTTTATATTTTTTGTATTTTTATTTTTCTGATTTTATTAAAATGCTAAAATAGACTCACAATCAACTTAATACTAAAAATTAGATTTCTTAGTTAATTCCTAAAAAGAAAAATGCAAACTAATACCAATTAAAAATACAAAATGAACCCCCTTTTGTTATTTTCTTTAAATTATGTTCTAACAAATTAATACCTAATTAAAATGTAAAATTAAATTTCTAAATGCAAATGCATATTTTTTGTATTTTCATATGAATAAAAATGTAACCAGTTAACACAAAATTCAACAAAAAATTCACAAAAAATTATAAAATAATAAAGAAATCATTTTATTTGAAATTTTGGGAATAATTTGCTTAGGGCAAAAATCACGTGCTCACACTGAGTCTAACCTCAACGAAGTAGTGACAAGGTTAAGGCGGTTCACTTACACTATAACCTGTACGCAATAAATAATAAAGATAGGAAAGGAAAATACGGAGCAAAATAAGGCAGCTACTAAAGAAAATAGCTAAATCCTCGGAGAAAACCAGTGAAGGTCAGAATTGCCAATCCTTAGAGTTTCGTATAAACAATACCAAAATCACACAACACAAGGAAATAGAAACACATATATTATTGCGGTGCGCAACCCGATCCCATCATACAACACAATCCTCCCTTATTCCATTGTAGCAATATCAACAATCAAAAATAAGTGTGTGTGTGTGCGCGCGCGGGTGTATGCGCGCGTGTATGTGTGTATGTATATTGTAGCGCGCAACCCGATCCCACCATATAACAAAATCAATATCATAATTCACCCTTATTCCACTGTATCAATCCAGTCTTATTTCACATGTTGCGGTGTGCAACTCGATCCTACCATATCAGTACAAGTTCGCCCTTATTTCACCTGTCGTGGCGTGCAACCTAATTCTACATATCAGTATCAAATATTCAATAGGTACAATCAAATCAATAACTCACATCATAAGAACATCTACGATTGATATATATGAAGCTAAATCAGAAAGGAACCCTCGTACCAACTTGGTAATTCTCGTATGTAATATTATATGGCAAGACAAGTCCGGTAAAAGAAAATTAAAAGGTGCAATTGAGTCAAATAAGGCAAACAGTAGCGAGTCATGAAAGCATGGAAAGGTCTAACATTTTAACACGAGCAACAATACAATTTGCAAATAAAGCATGGGAGGCATTTAAAGCACATAACAGTTAAGGAATGGAAGGAAATAATTAAGGAAAAGCAGAAAAATTAGGGAAACAAGCAATTCGGCGACGTATAAGCACTCGCTACCTCGCATATACGCTGCAACACATGAATTTCACATAGCTCATAGTTTGAGTGTTCCTAATTCCCTCAAATCAAGGTTAAACCCAACACTTACCTCGGTGCAAAATCGACTCAACGCTCAACCACGGCTTTACCTTTCGAACAAGCCTCCGAACTAATCAAACCTAGCAATTTAAAAACCAAATGATTAAAGCATTAGGAACTACCCACGAAAGAAAGAGGCTCAATTTAGGTCATTATTGAAAAAGTCAACAAATGTCAACTCCCGAGCCCGCTTGGTTCAAACTCAAAATTCAGACCAAAACCCGATTATCCATTCACCCCCGAGCCCGGTTATGTAATTTTTTTCGAAATCCGACCTCAATTTGAGGTCTAAATTCCAGTTTTACAAAAATCCCTAATTCTACCCAAATTTCCAATTTCTACCATGAAAATCTTAGATTTTAGGTTAAAATCTTATGAAATGTAATGGGTAATTGAAAAAAAAAGTAGGTTAGAATAACTTACCAACGAATTGGGAAGAAGAGTTCTTGAGAAAATCGCCTCTAAGGTTTTTAGGGTTGAAAATTGGGAAGAATGAGAAAAATTCCATCTAACTCAGCTTTTACCCAGCTGGCGATGTCGCAATTGCGATATCTTGTTTGCAATTGCGAGAAGAAGGTCGCAAATGCGAACTCTTCTCAGAGACACGGCCATCGAAAATGCAATGTATTGGTCGCAAATGCGAACCCATCAGCCCTCGCAAATGCAGACCTATCCTTCACGAATGTGAAGATTATTAAGATCATATTGAGTCTTAAATCCGACTCTGCCTTTGCAAAAGTGGAAATGGCAAGTTCGCAATTGCAAACTTTATCTCGCAAATGCGAGGATCCAGCAGCCTGCCAAGGCTTGCAAATGCGAGATCTGCAATAGAGACTAGAACCAAAAGGCATCAGCTATGATTCTAAGTCCAAGATCCTTTCATAGCCTATCCGAATGCACACAAGTTCAAAACTTCATACAAACTCGCTTTCGAGATCAAGTCGCCAAAATAACACCTAGAACTACGAATCGGACATCAAATCAAATAAAATTTTCAATGAAACTTAAGAACTTCTATATTAACTACCGTATATCTGAATCACATCAAACCAACTCTGTTTTCCACCAAATTTTACAAACAAGTCATAAATTTAGTAATGAACATATACCAGGCTTCGGAACAGAAATTCGGACCCGGTAGTAATAAAGTGAAATTTTGGTCAAAACTTTAAATTTGTGACAAAATGCGATAACTCGAGCTAGGGCCTCCGAATTCGGTTTCAGACATACGCTCAAGTCCCAAATTGCAATACAGACCCACCGGGACCGTCAAAATATGAATCCAGGTCCGTTTGCTCAAAACATTGACCGAAGTCAACTTAAACGGACTTTTAAGGCATAGATTCACATTTTATCAATTTTTCACAAAAAAACCTTTTGGAAAAAAGACACGGACCGCGCACGCAAAATCGTGGAAGGCATAAAGAAACTATTGGAAGCTTCGAAACACAGAATTAAAGTTTAAAACTCTAGATGACCTATCGGGTCATCACACTCGGATTCCAATCCGAACTTCCACACATGTGTAATAACATTATACAAACTTGCTTGCAAGCTCAAATCATCAAAATAACATCCGTAATCAATATTCGATCATTAAAACTCAAAATTTTTAAAGTTTAAACTCTATTTTCTAACTTTTCACATAAAGCGCCGAAATGGCGTTGGATCACTCGGGACCCCAACCAAATATGCTTACAAGTACAAAATCATCATATGAACCTATCGGAGTCCTTAAAACACCGATCCAGGGTAGTTTATCCCAAACACTGACCGTGGTCTACTCTAGCCATTTTCAAAGTTAAAAATCACATTTTCTTGAAAAATTCACACATAAACTTTTTGAAAATCGATACCATGCATACAAGTTATAAATAACCAAATTGAGCTATAATGGTCTTGAAACACAGAAAGAGAAACTAGTTCTCAAAACGACCTATTGGGTTATAAGAGTGAGAGTGATATTTAGAGAACCTCTAGTCTTTTTTTGTGCTAGTATATGATAGGCTAGCTACACATAGACTTTAGTCATAAAGTTCAAATAAAAGAGGTCACACAGAATGCAGTGTTCTTAGAAATTTTAAGGAATAGATTCAAATTTCACGTGAAAATCCAGTGATAAGGCTTCAAATAGAAACTTATGATATCTATAGTAATCTCATAAAATCAAATAAGAATAATCACAGAGATGAAAGTGATGGAATACAGGTATGAAAAACGGAGCTAGTGCGTAAATTCGAAAACTTTGATCAGAGTCGTTATTAAGGAAACACAAAATTAAAAATAGAAAAATAGAGAAAGAGGCATAATTATGAGAGAGAGAGAGAGAGGGGCGGTTTCAATACTGTCCGACGTCAAGGGTAAAGTCAAGAACTACTTGAAAGTCATTGTGTACTTGGCAGACGTCTCTGAAAACTCGATAGCGTTCCACGTCAAAAATAATAAGTAACAAATTCATTTGTCAACAGCATAATTGTGTAAAGAACGTGTTCGCAAGTGTTATAATAGTCATCACTATATAAGGTTAAAACTGGGCCTACCCGATTGAGCTATTTGGTCGAGACTACGGAATTGGATCGAGGGTCAGCCTTGTAATGGATTATACCAGAACACGAAGACAAGATAGTCAATTCGAGGATCGAGGTGCATGTTGATCACGCCCAAAGTGTATCCTCTAAATAGGATTCTGCGGACGTTGCAAATAAAACCCAAGTATTAAGCTCAG
>MDKF010459622.1:0-49971 GCA_026770625.1 Nicotiana glauca
CTCGTTCCGACCGTCCTTTAATTGGAAAAACTCTTTTTATTATACCCTTCATGGGGTGTAGTAAGCCTAAAAAAGTGGTGTGACACCAGCTATCAACATATCCAGCCTCGAGGTTTGTGTACCAATTAAAAGCATTTCCTTTTAATGAGCGGACAAACTACTTGATGAAGTAATCTCCATAAGTCCCAACATTATTGCATGTCTCAACAAAGTGCGCCACATATTGCTTTGGATTGCCTTTATCATCAGACTGTTGAAATTTTGGAAGTTGATAGCCAGCAGGCATCTTCAACATATCGATCCTTGAAGTGTACGACTTTGTGTAGGTAAAGGAGGACCTGGAAGCGACTTCATATTTGTTTTTTATAATCCCTTCAATGAACTCCTTTAGTTAGTTGTTGGAATCATCCCTTCCGAAGATATTGGATTTTCCTTAGTGGATGCAAATCTCTTGAACTTCTGGGAGTTTGCTGGGTGCATGGGTGGATTCTTCTTCCATCAAGATTCCCACCTAGTCTGTTAGCTTGTCAATTTTAGCCTCTTGATTTTGCATTCATTTGGTCAAGACAGTGATTGCTCCCATCAAGTTTGCCAACTGCTCCTCCACATATGAAGTGTTTGTCACGATGGCTTGCATGATTTTCATGGACGATGGAGAGTAGCATGGATTTTCACACAGATTGATCCTTGATTGGCTCATTCTATGTGGTGTACGTGGGGAGGATCCATCACTTGAAGCATCATCATCTTCCTTCACAACAGAGTGCTTGGATCCGGAGAGGCCAACTAGAGTTTCTTGATCTTTTCAGCAACATCGCTTCCTCCTTCGGGTGCATTTGTGGAAGATCTTATTCCTTTTGAGGATAAAGATCCAAAAACAGGGGTAGATGTTGACGACAATTGGGGTGCTTGTTTTCCTAATGAGCTTGCTTTGCTCCATGTAACTGGTCCAAAGTATCAGCATAGAACCTGGAATTAGAAGCCTTGGTGGAAGTTGAATTGTAGTTGATTTTCTTTGAAGCCATTTCGATGTTCTTGAACTTCGATAATTGAAAAGTTGAGATGAGAGATAGAGATTGTCCCACTGGGTGTGCCAGAATTTGTAGACAATAAATTGCGTCAAGAAAATAAAATCAAGACCGAAAAATATTACAACAATCATAGTATTTTATTTCGAATAGTTTGAGTGTTATAATCTCTATGAATCCTCTGATTCTTCTTTCCAACAATAAATAAAAGAGCTTTTGAGCTTAATCTTGAATTTTATTTTATTTTGATCCAAGTACTTGAGGTCTGATCTTGATCTTGACGTCCTTTTAATCCAAGGGCTTGCATATTGTTCTTGAATCTTCATCTTGATCTTTTAATCCTTAGAACACTTGAATGCTTGTAGCTTTTAGAGAAATCTGCCGCGTTTGATCCACGAGCTCTCTCTTGATTCTTGTTATAACTTCTGATGTCTTTTCTGGGTTATAAAGAGCTATTTATAGTTGTGGGAGGGAAGAGTTATGATAAGAATAAACTCTTTTTGACCAATCAAATGGAAGTATGACAAGGCCCCATTTGATTGACCAGAACATGTCACTTGCACATGTGGCATACTTTCATTGGCCTTTTAATGTGACTTGGCATGCCTTGTTATTTTGACACATGGCATGATCCTATTGGCTCTTCCATTTCACTTGGCACGCCACGTCATTTGCCACGTTTCACCAAACTGGGCCTCTAGGAAGATGACATCTTAGGCTTAATGAAGTGGGCTTATCACTTTAGCCCAATTACATGGGCTAGCCCAATGGATTAAGACTTATTTATTTAATCCATATATATTAGACTTATATAAGTAATCCAATTATATTATCCCAATAAATTTATTTGAACTAATATACCTTGAATTTAAAATATAGTCCAAATTATTACGGATTTTATTCCAATAAAATTTATATGCCTACAAATGATTTTACTTGTCTCATTTTCAGTGGCACACCCCATTCTCTTGAATTTGACTTCATATCCAGAATCACACAGTTGGTCTATGCTCAGGAGATTATAGTTGAGTCCGTCCACAAGATACACTTATGTAATATTACAGTTGTTATTGAATAGAACTGTGCCGGTGCCAACAATCTTTACTTTTGAATCGTTACCAAATTTGACATTCCCTCCATTTATTTTTGTGACCTCTTTGAATAGATTCTTGTCGTCTGTTATGTGACTGGAACATGTACTATCTAACTACCATTTCCCTTTACGACTCTTTCTGTGGTGTTCCTCACTTGTTTCACCTCAACCATAAAGCAATTTTCAGCTTCTTCTTTGATATCATTGTCTGATCTATCTTCATCAGTCCAACAACCAAAGTATTTGTTCATATCATTTTCCAGAATAGTCATGAAGCACATATTAGCTATTTCTTCATGTTCTGAGCTATCTTCATCACTCCAGCTTCTGAAGGATTTGTTCTTATTGAAACCTCTAGAGACTTTTCTTTTGAGATCTGGGCATTCATCTTGGTTATGGCCATACCTTCCACATTCAAAATATTTTCCATCATTTTTATCTTGTTCATTGTATTGTCTGGTTCTTCTAGATGGCATTCTTCCCCTTTTTGTGTTTGTACATCTTCTCGTCATCCATTCATATTTCTCGAGGCCATGAAAATTTCTTCTTCAAGAGCCTCTGTTTCATCATCATTATCATTTTCAGAGCCTTCAATTGTGATTTTAAAGGAGTCAGTTTTCTTATTTTCTTCCTGACATATTTTTTGAGATGTTTTTTCTCAAAGGCTATAAGATCTCCACACAGTTCATCATATGATAATTTGTTCAGGTCTTGAAATTCAAGTGCTACTACTTTAGCCTGCCATGTGTTAGGCAAACTTCTTAGGATTTTTCGAACTTGTTCACCACTGGAGTATGGTCTACCAAAGGCTTTCAGATCTCTAATGATTTTGCTGAATCGAGCAAATATTTCTTCAATAGATTCACCCTCTTTCATTTGAAAGAGTTCATAGTTGTGAACCAATAGATTTATCCTTGTTTCTTTTTCTTTTCTCATTCCTTCATAAGTAACTTCCAGTTTGTCCCATATTTCTTTGGTTGTATCGCATCTTGAATTTTTCTCATATTCTTATACACTTAAGGCATTATAGATTCCTTGACATAGCATTAACTTGAATAATTTCCATTTGCTCGTCAGAGTAGTAATATATATCTTCAGGATCAGTGGATCATTGTCCTTCAGATTTCTTGTCAGACATTGCTGTTGGAAGTGGATAGTTTCCCTTTTTGATAACACAACATACTTTGACATCATAGGACTTCGCGTATATTTCCATGCAAACTTTTCAATGACAAAAATGTTGTCCATTGAAATATGATGGCCTTACTTGAGATGTCCCTTCTTGAAATAGTGCCCGAAAAGTTACTTGATTTGCCATGATCTTTCTCACTAGCTGTTAGAAAAGAGTAAATATATGAGACCTGCTTTGATACCAATTAAAAGCACAAGAGGGAGGGTGAATTGTTGATTTTTTTTTATATCTAAGTAGTTGAATAATTTACCAAATAGTCAACTGAAAATAAAGGCAGGATAAAACTAAAGACAAAAGTAAAGTGCAGGAATTAAAGACACCTACAATTTTTATACTGGTTCTGATTCAATGTTAATCCTACTTCAGTCCCCTTAAAAGATCCCTGAATAAAAGCAAGGGCATTCTCTCTTCAAAGCTCCTTGAATAACATCGTACAATTGTGTTGATCTTATCTCCGGACACCAACTCACTTTTGGTTCCAAGTACAAGGATCAAACATAGGACTTCGCATATATGTGGTTTAGTTTAATACAAATGATCAAACATAGTAAATAGTTGAATTGAAATGAAATAAAATGATCAAACTAATGTGACAAAGTAGTTAAGCCTTGCGTTAGGGTAAGATGCCAATGATCGGTCTCAATCGAGACCTCGAGATAGAGCTCAGATTCAACTAAACGAGTGAACAACTGAACAACACTTAAACAATTGCTAAAAGCAAAAATAAATTCAATTGCCTTGATATGTGTGCCAAAAATAGTGTATAAAAGAAAGGGGTGCCCCTTTTTATATAGTAGAGGAGTTTTAACACTAATACAAGTCTAAATAAGGTAAAAATCACTTCATTCCTTCTCTCTCACGAAAACACGATCAACAACCAACACCAAACATGATCCGCGCCGTAATATCCCGCTGATGGCGTATATTTCGGCTCTCAATTTGTCTTATTTAATCGTATTTTCCTTTACCCTCGATTCTTCATATTGCTTGTGAGCATGTGAATTTTGCCCTATATGAATTACTCCTACAGAATCTTAAGGAAATATATTTTTCTATTGATTATTTGTCATTTTTTGGAATTTTTCTTAATTATTTACATTTCTATACATATTTAATTTTTATTTAAATCATGAAAAAAACCAAAAATATCATGCATTGTATTTAGGATTTATTTTTATATTTTTAGAATTAATCAGTAGTTATTTTCTTTATAAAAATTTAAAAATTACAAAAATAGCTCATTTTTATATTTTTGTCTTTTAATTTTAGTTTATTGATTTCCTCTTTTAATTTAGAATTAAATACTGGTTACAATTTTTATAAGTAGTTAATTAGTTAAATTTTATATTTTTAGATAATTTAGGATTTTTAATTTAAAAAAAGAAAGAAAGAATAAAAAAAAGGAATAAAAGATGTTTAATTGAAGACAAAGAGGTTTATTTTGAGTTAGGGCTATGTTAATGCTCAATTCGGTCCAGCCCAAATACTTACCGCCCTAGTCCAAGAAAAATAGACATGACCCGCTTGTTCGACCCACCCATTTTCCCTCCATATAAAACCCCTCTTATAACATTTTTCTACATCTGAACCCTAAACATAAAATACAAAAAACGGCGCTACTGTTCGTCTTCTTCACTGAGCCCTACCTCAACTCGCCTGAAACTCGGGCAAGCTCACTCAAACGGGTCTCTTCCCCTCCACGTCATTTTATTCTAACGGTCTTTTGTCAGAAAAAAAATGAATATTCTCTCCGAATTTGCACGATTTCTGTACGAAAGAACGATTTGCTACATGAATGGAGCCGTGGATGGACGTAAATCGATCCATGCCTTCCATTTGTCCCAAAAATCGTACAAAAATGTGAAGATTTTCGATTATTTGGGCAGAAACTTCGAGATTTTTCTAGGGTTATATATATAAGGTAAGTTTTCTTTTTCTAGGTCTGAAAAATTCGGAGAAGATCTTTAGAAAAATTTAGTAGTGAAATTTCTAGGGTTTGAATTTTTTTTTCTTCTTCTGAGGCTTTTTCTTTTCTAACTTGGCATCTTTACAAAGACGAAAAAATATAAGCATGATTTTGGATTGAAGATTACATTGGAGTTTTAGTCGCTGGGGTTTGGAGTTTTGGCACTGTTGGTTTTCTGTCCAATTTTCGATTGTAATTTAGATTTGTTTGGCTGATCTGTTGAGCTGCTGTTACTGTCGCTGAATTTCTTCTCCCATTTCAGAGTTTCGTTTGATATTTTCAGTTGTTTTTGCTAATAGGTATGTTTCAGCATAGTTATATTCATTTTTTATTTAAATAAAGTTGTTGATTTCCAGTTTGGTTTGTTGAATGCTTGAGACAATATGTCAACATGAACTTAAATAGACCTATATTAAATGATTTATGGAGTTAAGTGTTAGAGTTTTGCTAGGTCAAAATTTGAGGGCAAGCATGAAGCAGCGAGTTTTCTTTTACTGACCAACCACTATGGAAAAGAATTTTTGGTTCCTCTTTATTTTTAGAAGTCAAGTTGCTGTATTTTTGAGTTTCTTTTACTGCAAAATATTCCTTGTTCTACTGCTGACATGTGAGAACAATTGAAGTGAGTGTTTGTTGAGTCTGCTACATCACTTGGCAGTAAAATTGCATTAGTTTGGTGCAGCAAACATTCCATAGTTTCCTTATTTTGCGCTATTCACACTTATGTGTATTAATTGGTCAAATGGCCTAATTCCCCTGGCCAGGTAATTTCGCTTAAATATTTGAATAGATATCATGAATTTGCTCAAATATAGTTGTTTTATTGAGTGACTGTATTTGCTCTGTTCTTTTTCTGCAAAACTAGTAGTGTTGAATTTCAAGTTTTGCCTTAATAAAATGGCATCAGATTGTTAGCTAAAATAAATTCACTTTGAGGATTTCTACAAAAAATGATAATTTAACTTAGATTTATCAATTGAAAAGGATGCTATTAGGAGCATTGAACGAAATTTGTTCTTTGGTTAAAGTTTTGAAACAGAACCAAGGCATTCCTATGATGAACAATCCATAAAGTCATGCTATTTGGCATTGTCTCACTGACAGCGATATGTATGCATTTATTTGATCTTGTACTTGCACCTCTCTTTTTACAAGACACAATTATCAGAGCACCTCAGCCTTGCATCCAGATGGATTTCTGAATTCCCAAGTTTTAAATTTATAAAAGGCAAGAACACCATAGAGTCACATTTGACATTAGTGTGACGATCCAAAGGGGTCATCACTTATTTTCTTACACATTCTGTACTTTTTAGGCCTTGAAAGACTTATTTAGCGTTGCCTCAATTTGCGTGCGCAGTCCAGGCGCGTACTCGGAAAGCTTAAATATAAATTTTATGAGAAAAATGCTAAATTTTGATATTAAATTAAATAAATTTGACTTCGGTTAATATTTTGGAAAAATGGACCCGGACCCATGATTTGGCGGTCTCGGAGGGTCCATCGGAAAATATGGGACTTAGCGTATGCCCGAAATCGAATTTCGAGGTCCCAATTCCGAGAAATGAATTTTTGTGTAAAATTATTTTCTAAAAATAATTAATAAAATTTGATTAGAACGTATTGGTATTGGGCCCTTATTTTAGTTCCGGCACCCGGTACAGGTCTTATATGTGATTTAAGTGCTTTCTGCAAAATTTGGTTGAAAACGGACGTCGTTTGACTTATTTCGGACTTAAAATAGAAATTTGATGTTCTATGAAAACTTGGAAGAAATCATGAATTTTTGAGGTTTAATTCGATCTATATGATGTAATTTGGCAATTTGATCGCGCGAGTAAGTCTATAGGATATTTTTGAGGTTGTGTGTATATTTGGTTTGGAGCCCCGAGGGCTTGGGTGGGGTTTGTATAGGCGTCGGAGTGCATTTTTAAACCTTGAAAGTTTCTAGTATGAACTGGCCTGCAGGCTTCACATTTGTGAAGCCTGTCTCGCAAATGCGAGTGGCCCTTCGCAATTGCGAAGTAAGCCCAGGCCATCCCTTCTCGCAAATGCAAAAAATGCCCAGGCTGCCAGTGATTGCAAATGCGATCGTTATGTCGCAAATGCGAGGTCTGGCCTCTCGCAAATGCGAAACATTTTCTCGCAAATGAGAACCACCCTAGATCCTTCAAAGTTCTCGAATGCGAACTCACCTTTGCATTTCCCAAATCTTCAAGGTTCGCAAATGGAAACCCACCTTTGCATTTCCCATATCTGAGGCCTGCATATTTCATACTTAGCCGAATTTGAACTTCATTTTTCAAATTTTCTCAAACTCAAATACCCATAGGCGATTTTCCAAGAAATCTTTCTTCTCCAAATCAATTGTAAGTTAATTTCTAGTTAATTCTTTCAATCATTTGCATCATTTAACTTGTTTTCCACGTAAAATCAATGATTTTCATGGGTGAAATTGGGAGTTTTGGGCAGAACCTAGGTTTCTAAAAATTTGGGGATTTGGATCTCAATTTGAGGTCCGATTTCAAAACTAATTACATATTTGGGTTCGTGGGAGAATGGGTAACCGGATTTTGGTTCGAACCTCGGGTTTTGACCTCGTTGGCATGAGGGGTATTTTGGTCATTTTACCTAATTTTGCGCTTTAGCTTTTAATTAAATAGTAGAATCAGTTGCTTGAGGTATTATTTACAATGTGTGATAAAAATTGAATAGATTTGGGCCATTTGGAGTCGAGTACTCGTGGCAAGAACGTGGTTGCTAGTTGATTTTAGCCGGTTCAAGGTAAGTATCTTGCCTAACCTTGTGTGAGGGACTTTCCCTTAGGATTTGAGTCTTCTTTGTTGATTGTATTCCTTGTATGCGAGGTGACGAGTACGTGCTCAGATTTATTTGTGGAAAGTTGTCCCTTTTAGGTTCTTAGATCCTTGAAATCACCGAATATGGAGTTGTTGTTGATACGATTGAGTTCCCTGTTATTAGTTTCACCCCTACATGTCTTACTTGAAATTTAGCTGCCCTTTTTGGTGTATTCTTGTTGCCTAATTGACTTTTAATTGTTAAACTGTAGACATTTACCCTTCTATAGTTACATTATCATTCCTAACTGCTTGTCTTTATTTGGAAATTATTATTTCTATCTCTCATGTAATTAATTGGTCTTCATTGGAAAGAAGTTAGATATCCCATGTTTAGTTGATATTTTCCTTAATTGTAATTATTTGATTCATGTTAACTTCCTTGTTGTTGAACTGAGTATTATGGAATCGTTGTTTCGTGTTATTTCTCCCTTGTCGAGTTGTTCTTGTTGCGCTTAGTAATTCTCTGTTACGGTTATTCTTTGTGAGCTATTTGTACCGTCTTTTGGTGAACGGAAATACCTGGGTTGATTCCCTTGCTTTGTTCCTGTATATATTGTCATTTATTGTGTTGTATTGATATTGTTGATGCACGAGGTTTCTGCCGTGCGATTATTGATATTGCTAGGCATGAGGTTTCTGCCGTGCGGTTATTGATATTGTTGATGCACGAGATTTCTACCGTGCGGTTATTGATATTGTGAGGCACGAGGCTTCTGCCGTGTGGTTATTGACGTTGTGATGCACGAGGTTTCTACCGTGCAATTATTGATATTGTTAGGCACGAGGTTTTTGTCGTGCACTTATATATATTGTTGATGCACGAGGTTTCTGCCATGCAGTTATTGATATTGTGAGGCACGAGGCTTCTACCATGTGGTTATTCATGTTGTGATGCACGAGGTTTCTACCGTGCAATTTTTGTTGAGGGGTTGCACGAGGTCTTTGTTGTGCTACTGTTGCTATTGATATATTGCACATGCGGCATAATAAGGCGGGATATGTTCATATGCTTATATGTTGGTTGCGCATGTGGCGAAATAAGGTGGAAAATATTATGATGCACGTGTGGCGAAATAAGGCGGTTCTTATTATGTTATTAATTGCACATGTGGTGAAATAAGGTGGGCTATGTCAGGGGTTGATTGTAAAGAATCGTGACGACCTGTAGAGGCATTCCTATTTTGTTTAATATTGTGATTGTAGGTTACTCACCTGTATGAGTTTTATCAATTGAATGTTGCAGGGAAACATCGTATGTGCGGTTCGTTCTCCTTTTCATGTTTACTAGTTGGTAGAATTCTTGTTAGAACACTTGCACCAGCATACACGCAGTTGAACACTCCTATTAGAGGTGATTCCTCCTGATTTCGTTAAGGATGGAGGTGCGCCCTCGTTTATCCATTATATATGTGAGAGTGGCCCTAGTTAGTTAGTTAGTTGTCCGCATGACTGTGAGACTGGTAGGGCACAGGATGCCAAGTGTTAGATTTCAGATGCTGGGATTTCGTGAGTTGTGGTTGGTCCGGAATTTTGTAAATTTGTAGGATTAGTTGAATAAGACCTTATGTGAATATCATCGTAGGATCTGAGTTATTGCTTTGTTTTCCCCTTATTTTGTTGTGATCTTAGGATATGGATTATATTTCCGCCGTCGTCTTGTATTATCATTTTTCTTATATTTTCGTTGTTACTTGTTGTTCTTTTCCCTCATCGTGATTGTAGCATTGTTGGTAATTTTGTGCAGACTTTATATATATATATATACCATTTCTATTGTCCCATCATTATATTGTTACTTGATCGGTAGGTGTCTTGACTGTTCTTCGTCACTACTCCACCGAGGTTAGTCTTGATACTTACTGGGCACCGCTGTGGTGTACTCATACTACTCTTCTGCACATTTTTGTTATGCAGATCCAGGTACTTCCACTCAGTTCTGTCAGCCTTGGGAGGAGGCGTTTCGGTAGAGACTTCAAGGTATATCTGCTACGTCCGCAGACCGAAGAGTCCCTTTCCAACTTTTTGTAATAAGTATAGTCCTTCGGTATTTATCCTTGTATAGACATTCTTGAGTTAGAGCCTCTTATGTATCCTTTAGCTTTTGATTTGTGAGATTCCGGGTTTTGGGAATTTTTGTTAGCTTCGAGAGCTGTGATTTTATGTGCCAAGCGGCACCTTAAACACATGGTTATTTTACTAAATCAGTTTTAATAATTTCTTCAGCAATTTTATGGTTTATCTTCCGCATTGTTAGACTTACCTAGTCGTAGGGAATAGGTGTCATCACGACATATTCACGGAGGGCGAACTGGGGTCGTGAAAATTAGACTTTCATATTTTATGTCGCTATTTGTATTTGTCAAATAATTTTATCCTTTTTCTAGTAAGTGTATCAATTTGCTGCTCTGTATGATTTTTCCACTCTCTACTTTGATAGAAGTTAGGTTCTTAAAATTTGTACACTGCTCCTTGGTTATTATCTCAGTCTTTTTGTTCGTTGGAATAGCTGAGGCAAAAAATTCTTCTATTTTGGAATGGCCCATATGTATCAGTTCATAGATTCCATGCCAACTCAAATACAAAGCAATTTCAATTGTTGTAATTGTGTTTGGGAGTATGACTCCACTTTTGATAGGTTCAAAGATTGAATGAGCTTGAGGCCCAATATTGTTATTCAACAATACATGAGTTCATTTGGACTCACTGGCATTCGCATGCAAGCTATAACGACCCGACCGGTCGTTTTGAGCCCTAGCGCGCCGTTCAACAGTCTGAGGCCATGAGCAGCTTCATTTCAGGTATTACGACTTGTACGCGTGGTCGGAATTGAGTTTCGGGAAGTTAGGAGGCTTAAGTTGAAAGAATGAACTAGGATTGGAATTTTTAGTAAAGGACCTCAGAATCGGGATCTGAAGGTTCCAGCAGGTTCGTATGATGATTTCAGACTTGGGCGTATGCCCGGTTCAGGTTTTGAATAACCCGGGAGTGTTTTGGTGCCTATTGAGGAAGTTAGCATTTTAGAAGAAATTTCATAAGTTTGGCTTGAAGTGCATTTCAGTGTTATCACTGTTCGTTTGAGATTTTGAGACTAGGAATAGCGCCGTATGGTGATTTTGGAGTTGGGGGCGCGATCGGAAGTGAATTCGGAGGTCCGTAGGTCATTTTGAAGTCATTTGGCTAAAGATGGAGAATTGAAGGTTTTGAGAAGTTTGACCGGAAGTGGAATTTTTGATATCGGGGTCGGAATCTGATTTTGAAAGTTGGAGTAGGTCTGTAATGTCGAATATGACTAGTGCACAAAATTTGAGGTCAATCGGACGTAATTTGATAGGTTTAAGCATCGAAAGTAGAAGTTGGAAGTTCTAAAGTTCAAAAAGCTTGGATTGGGGGTTGATTCATGATTTTAGCGTTGTTTGATGTGATTTGATGCCTCGAGCAAGTCCGTAATGTGTTTTGGGACATGTTGGGGTCCCGGGGGCCTCGGGTGGATTCTGGGTGGTTAACGGATCGAAATTGGGATTTTTGGATAGCTGAAGGATCTGGTTGCTGGTATTTTCGCTTCTGCGGTGGGTTAACCGCAGAAGCGGCGCCGCAGAAGCGGAAAGGGAGGTGCAGAAGGGTTTTTTGGTCAAAGGCCTTAGGACCGTAGATGCGGTCAAGTTCCGCAGAAGCGGGACCGCATCTGCGGAGAAGTGGTCGCAGAAGTGGAAGAGGGCATCTTGGAGAGGACCGCAGATGCGGTCAAAGTTCCGCAGAAGCGGGACCGCATCTGCTGGAGGACGTCGCAGAAGCGAGAAAGGGGTGGCCCAGGGAGGGCCGCAGATGCGGCATTCTAACCGCACCTGCATAACTGCAGTAGCGGTCAAGGAACGGCAGGTGCGGAAACAGCCGAGGCAGTGAGGTCTTTTGAAGTTCTGGGTTGAGTTGAGTTCATTTCAACCCCATTTTTCTTTCATTGGAGCCGAAGAGGAGCAACTTTGAGGTGCCATTTCCGTCACTTGTCATGAGGTAAGTAATTTATGCTAGTTTTGAATAAATACAAGGTTTATATATGGGTTTAGACTTGGAAAATTGTAGAAAAATTGAGGTTTTGGTGGAAAACCTAGAAATTTTATTCTTGGAATTTAACCACGATATTGAGTATGGAAATAGTGAAAATTATATATATGAGTTCCTAATGCATGGGTAATCTTTATCTTCAAAAAATTTCGGATTCCGGGCACGTGGGCCCGAGGGCGTTTTGGTCAACTTTTCGATCGGAGTTAGGAATTTCTATAAATTAGATTGTAATGAATATTTGAGCATATATTAATGGATTTGCGTAATCGTTGGCTAGTTTTGGAGCATGGTGCATCAAGTAGAGTCTTCGGAAGGGCGTGGAATGCCGGTTATGGATCTTCGGAGCGAGGTAAGTCTCCTTTCTCACCTTTTAAGAGGGAATTGTCCCCATAGGTAAAATAATTGATTATGTGCTCCTATTTGTGGGGGCTACGTACGCACGAGGTGACAAGAGTCCATGCGTAGCTACTATTATGCTATTGTCCGGGTAGTTAGGACCCAAAAGCATGCTATACTTGGATTAATTGTGAACTTATTGACGGCTTGGATTGCTTAAATCACCTCGGATTAGTAAATGAATTTATAAAGGGATTAAACGTTACTTTTCTCGAATTGTTAAAGAGAACTTGTTTTATTTGGATAATGTCCCCCGATAATTCTTGATTGATTGTTTGAGCATGTATGTCTATGTGCAAGCAGGGTGTGTGTTTATTTTATGTTGATCGCGTCACAGGTTAGTTCGCGAGCGCGGTAATAGATGCATCTATAGGCGCACCATCAACCCTCGGCAAGTGTACATTTTATTTCTATTGGAGCGGGCCGTCGACCTCGACATGATTTACGCATGATATATTGTCGCCTGAGAATTTTTAAATGTGAAATTGCCCTTCGTAGCTTGATTTAAATTGATAAGATAATGAAAAGTAAACCTTGAAAATCCTTTTGTTATTTATTGAAGGAGTTTTGCTTGTTTTCTGGCTTTGTGAGTTAGAACTGCTATATAAAATCCCTAATTTCCTCACACTTTTAGTATATTATTATTGGACCTCTAGTAAGTATTGAAGTCGACCTCTCGTCTCTACTTCTTCGAGATTAGGCGGGATACTCATTTAGTACACGCTGTTTACGTACTCATACTACACTTCTATGTATTTTTGTTGCACAGGTATATGTATCTCTAGCGGTCTACTAAGCGTAGCGGCACGGGTGATCCTGGGACTAGGTGAGCTGCATTATTCGAGACGGCCACAGCTAGAGCAGTCCCTTCCAGTATACTGTATTTACTTCCTGTCCACTGTATTCTGGACGGATGTTGCATTTTATTTTCTCGTCAGTAGATGCTCATGTACTTGTGACACCGGGTTCTGGGATGGTTTGAAGTATTTTATATTAACTTCTTATCATTTAAATTCGATTTGAGACTATTATCTTTTAAAATTACAAAGGGGAAAGAAAATTCCTGGATTTTAAAAAGTATTGAAACGAGATTTGGATTAAGTAATTTGGTTGGCTTGCCTGACAACAGTGTCCGGCGCCACCACGACCCTTAGTGGATTTTGGGTCGTGACAACATGGTATTAGAGCATTAGGTTCCTAAGGTCTCACGAGTCATGAGCAAGTCTAGTAGAGTCTCACGGATCGGTACGGAGACGTCTGTACTTATCCTCGGGAGGCTGCAGGACTGTTAGGAGTACTTCCTTTCTAGATTCCTTATCGTGCGATTTGATCAATGGGGGTGTATGCCTTTAATTCATTCCTACCCAATCTTATGCGACGCAAAGCGCTTGTTATAAATCGAGAATTGAAGAATTATAATGGTACTACGGATGAGGTACGAGATGTTTCTCCAGGTATAGTTGATTGGGTTATTATCGTCACCTTATGGAGGTTTATTTTAATGTTTTAGCTCAGTAACGATACTTCTGAGGGCTTTGAGGTTGGGCACAAGTTGCCATGATGCCTATGAATAACTGTTCCGCAGTGGTGATATGATGGTAGGATGTTTTGCCCACGTGTCGGTGTAGTGAATGACTTGAAGGGAGGTTTACTCAGTGCATAATCAAGAGATTCGGTGTTTTGTTAACGACAGGGGGAAGGCAATCGGGCAGAGAATGTTCAGGTTTGGGTTGATGAGGTATCGAGACTCGATATTTGCTAATGTGTTGGAGATTTCTTCTACAATGCGATGTCGTTGTCCTTATTGAATGTACTAAATTCGACGGTGTTGTGATCTGCTACAATTCGCCTTTGAGGCAAGATATTGTGAAATAGTATTGGAGATACAATAATCAGATATCGCAGGGTTCGGTGGTTCAGGATTGAATCAGTATTTCTAATGTTGACGGTTTGATAAAGATGACCTTCGGAAAGGTTTAAGTTAGTAGCGATTTGTGGATTCAAGTGCTATGAAGATAGATTCTTATTAAGGCAACAACTGAGTAGCAAAGGATGATGAAGGATGTATGGAAAGTATCAGCCAGTGACTAAAATTTCTAGAATGCCAAGTATAAGAAGCAAAGGTCGAATAATCGATTAAGGGGATGAGTTCCGCCAAAGTGGGAGAGTGGCAGAGTTGCAAGTGGGCTTTGCAGTGGGATGACCACGTACCTTAAGGAGGGTTTGGAGCGGTCTGAGAATATTAGTGCTTGGTTATTGGGGCCTACGGATATAATTTGAGGTAGGGATCCTTGTGCGGCAGAAGATTTGATATAACGGAAAGGAGCCGCTTAAGGGAAGAAGGGTACATCATAACTTTGGATTGGAAGGATGTTGTCGCGCATTTAAATGATGCCACGGGGGGTAAATGGACCTGTGCAGTTGGAGAGTGAGCTCAGAATCAGGATGGGTTATTGATGTCATAGTGATTGTACCCCGTGCAGCAGCGTTGGAAGATGCAGGGGAGAGCTTTTATAGGTGGGTTACCCAAGTGAGCAGGTTAGCGGTCATGTGGTTGGCGAGGCTTCTGCGAGGAATTCTATCGGTCATATAGCAAAGAAATCGGTTGTGAAAATATGATTGATGAGTCAGAATGTAAGAAAGGGTTTTACAGGAAGATTTCGAGAACCTTGGCGGTTGACTACGCGAGGTTATGTCAATAAGATATAGGGAATTCCGGTTAGATCCAGATTGTGAAACAATGGCTTCATGCTAAGTAGGAGAGTCCCACCGCTTATGATTGGGTTGCATGGTTAGCTAATTGCAAGGTTTATGGGTATTAGCATATCGATGGACTATTTCAGCTACGGGAACAAACCATAAGTTGTAATTTGAGCAAAGGAATTATTAAAAGTGGGCTATCGTTGGCCTTAATGGCCCATGTTCATCTTGGGGAAGGATTCAGGATTGTGCTTTGTAGAGATGCGGGTTCCCAGGGAAGTGATTTTGCCAGGTGCCTCACCAAGGGAAATCCATGTGCTAGAAGATTTATGGAATTGATTGTATTCGGGACCAAGTCAGAGCAGGTGGCTCTCGACAACGGTCCTAGTGAAACTCAAAAGATAAAGTGTGGTACCTAGTGATTTCGAGCCTATAAGTACAGTTAAGAATCAAGCTTTGTAGCAGCTTATGAGAAGGTGCCCAGAATGTTCTATGATATTTTAACTTGCAATGTAGAATTTGGGAAGTGCGAAAGGATTCGTAGGATTTGAGACAACACAGTCTCATGATTCAAGGCCACTCGAGATGAGTGCAGATGGAGTATATTATGTTTTGGATGGAGTTAATATGATCTCTAAGGCAATCCGGGATAAATTAGTAAAAGGTAGATTGATTGGACATAGTTGAATTTGGCATATTGGTGTTAGTGATCAGTTTCCTTCAGCGTGATCAAGTTATGCAAATGATTGTGACAGTACGTATCAGGCTTGTCAGCTGCTGTAATTGATGTTATTCAGAAGCATTCTACTGTTGGCTTACCTGACAACAGTGTCCCGCGCCACCATGACCCTTAGTGGATTTTGGGTCGTGACACAAGCTTCTAAATTGGGCCTATTATTTTGGGCCCATTTGCACCTTTTGTTTGATTCAACAGATTCCATAAGACCAAAGAAAAATATTTTTTAACAATAAGTTATACTAATGTTGCTATTGACCATTGAGTAGTGTAGTTAAGTAATAAATTATTCATTGATCTTCTGCCTACATATATTTGCCTAGCAAAGTAGCTGTACTGATAAGCCTGGTTTGAAAAGCATCGTAGTTTATTTTAGGCACAAAATTAAATTATTACAACTACGAATATGGTTCCCGTGACGTGGTTGTGATAACTAGTTTTAATTTAGATTAAAAATAAGGGTACCTTTAGTTTTCCTTTAAAATATATATAACCCTTTTCTTAAAATAATATGAGGTGTGCCATGCCTTAAATCTATAACACATGGCCCTTGCAAATTTAGATCAAGAACTAATTCTTCTTAAAATAATTTGGGGTACGCCATACACAAATAAAAATCCTATAATATATGGCCCTCACATAAACAAAAATTAGTATAGAAATTGCCTTGACCTTTCGTAGTTGCTTTAGGTGCGTTAATTAAATAATTATCATAGCTACAGGTACAGTTCCCGTGACGTAGTTGTGACGCTTAATTACTAAAATTCGAAGGTACATTTATGTGACCCGGCCATAATTAAATCTTTAAAAAATTAAACATATTGTAGATTGTGGGTACGGTTCCCGTGACATGATTCGCTATATGTCACGACCCATTTCTCATAATATGTCATGATGGCGCCTAATACCATGGTCAGGCCAGCCAAATTGCAGAAGTATGATTTAGTCCTCATTTTAGTTTAGCCAAAGACAGGAAATTCTAAAGTTTGGAAGTAAATGATGAAGCTAGTAAAAAACCATGAAGTGCTAACATAGCGATACACATCCCAAAATAAATGTCTACTACAATGTGTGTTAGAACCTGGTGTCACTAGCTACGGGCGACCAGTAGAATATACACAAAATATAAAACACTGTCCTACTGTCTGAATTAGGATAGACAAAAATCAAAAATACAAGAAAGGATTCCTTCAGCTGCGAATCGGCATGAGAAAGAAGGCAACTCACTGTAGAAGTCCCTGAGCGTGCTCACTGTTTTGCACCCGAAATATGTCCAGATCCACCTGCCTCAAATCCTGTACATTTAAGTACAGAAGCATAGCATGAGTACATAAACCATATGTACTTAGTAAGTATCCCGTCTAATCTCGAAGAAGTAGAGACGAGAGGTCGACTTGATACTTACTAAGGTCCAAAACAGTATAATATAATAGTGTGAGATATACAATATGGAGGATTACCAATAACACGGGTTCAACAGAAGAGTTATATTCTTGCTCTTGCCTTAATTAAATTTCCAGTTTCTCCTTTTATATCAAATGAGTAATCATGTCATAACTAAATGTAAGCATATAAATCATGCACAAACATGCCGAGGTCGACGACCCGCTCCAATAGAAATAAATTGTGCACTGGCGAGGGTCGAGCGACACGAACCATATATGCATCTATTATCACCGAGGCGATCGGCCCGATCCATAATCATCAAGAAAATATCAAGGAAAGCACATAAGGCTCAATTACATACAAGGGAACTCCTACCAAGGGATCAACAATTTATATGTTCACTTTCATTTCCTCAAGTCTCTAGCAATTCATAATGATCATATTGGCAAGTTATAATAAGAAATATTCCCCAATTAGTCATGACGTGGGTCCTAAACTACCCTAATAATTATCATGTAGTAGCTACGCACGGACTCTCATCACCTCGTACGTACGTAGCCCCCGCATTTAGCAACAATTACTTATTAAAAAATCCTATGGGGACAATTCCCTCTTACAAGGTTAGAAAGGAGACTCACCTCGCTCCAAAGTGCACTCCCAATATTCAAGAACGGCCCAAGTCCTTAATTCGAAGCCGGACAATACCAAACTAATCAAATGAAGCAAGAACTAGTAAATAAAGGCTTACAAGGTTAAACTTGGCCTTTTTAAAGAAACTTAAAGAAGCAACTAGGCTTAATCTTGCTCAAAACTTCCCTAACTTCCGAACCACCCGCCCCCGCAAGTCAGAAATTATCTAAAGCAAGTGTGAAAATTATTATTTAAGGGAACGGGGTTCAAAAATGCAAAACGACCAGTCGGGTCGTTACATTCTCCACCTCTTAAACAAACGTTCGTCCTCGAACGGACATAGAAACGTACCTGGACTGCTGAATAAGTGAGGATATCGGCTCCGCATGTCCTCCTCGGACTCCCAGGTCGCCTCCTCAACCGGTTGGCCCCTCCACCGGACTCTCACTGCAGAAATCCTCTTGGACCTCAACTGGCGGTCCTGTCTATCAACAATGGCAACTGGCTCCTCCTCATAGCCCAAGCTCTCATCTAACCGAATGGTACTGAAATCCAACACATGTGAATAGTCGGCATGATATTTCCGGAGCATCGATACATGGAAGACTGGATGAACTCCTGATAAACTGGGAGGTAAAACAAGCTCATAGGAAACCTCTCCAACTTGCCTCAACACTTCAAAGGGGCCAATAAACCTTGGGCTCAACTTGCCCTTCTTTCCGAATCTCATGATGCCCTTCATGGGCGAAACCTTCAAGAGAACCTTCTCGCCAACCATAAATGATACATCACGCGCCTTCTGATCCGCATATCTCTTCTACCTGGACTGAGCTGTGCGGAGCCTCTCCTGAATCAACTTTACCTTATCCAAGGCGTCCTGAACCAAATCTGTACCAAGCAACTTAGCCTCACCGGGCTCAAACCACCCGATCGGAGAACGACAACGCTGACCATATAGTGCCTCATACGGGGCCATCTCTATGCTGGACTGATAGATATTATTATATGCAAACTATGCCAAGGGTAAGAACTGATCCTACTGGCCTCCAAAGTCGATCACGCATGCCCTAAGCATATCCTCTGAAATCTGAACTATCCGCTCCGACTGCCTGTCGGTCTGTGGATGGAATGCCGTGCTAAGTTCCACACGGGTCCCCAACTCACTCTGAACAGCTCTCCAGAAGTAGGAAGTGAAATGAGGGCCTCTGTCTGATATGATGGAGACCGGCACACCGTGCAATCTCACTATCTCCCGAATGTAAATCTGGGCATATCTCTCCGCCGTGTAAGTAGTCGCCACAAGAATGAAGTGAGCTGACTTGGTCAACCTATCCACAATAACCCACTCCGAATCAACCTTTTGCTGAGTCCACGGCAACCCGACCACGAAATCCATAGTGATGCGCTCCCACTTCCATTCCGGAATGGGCATCCGCTGAAGTAGGCCACCTGGCCTCTAGTGCTCATGCTTGACCTGCTGGCAATTCAAACACTTAGCTGCATACTCTGCAATATCCTTCTTCATCCTCCGCCACCAGAAATGCTGCCTCAAGTCACGATACATCTTCGTAGCACCTGGATGAATGGAGTACCTCGAACTGTGGGCCTCCTCTAGAATCCTCTCTCTCAAGCCATCAACATTAGGAACACATACACGGCCCTGAAGCCGTAACACACCATCTTCTCCAATAGAAATCTCCCTGGCACCTCCCTGAAGTACCGTCTCTCTAAGGACTGCCAAATGTGGATCATCGAGCTGTCGGGCCTTAATCTCCCCCAACAACGAAGACTGAGCAACCACACATGCTAGGACCCGGCTGGGCTCTGAAATGTCCAATCTCACAAGTCTGTTAGGCAAAGACTGAATGTCCAAAGCTAATGGTCTCATCTCAGTAGGAATGAATGCCAAGCTACCCATGCTCTCTGCCTTCCTACTCAAGGCATCCACAACCACATTTGCCTTTCCTGGATGATAAAGAATGGTAATGTCATAATACTTTAGTAGCTCAAGCCACCTGCGCTGCCTCAAATTAAGATCCCTCTGCTTGAACAAATGCTGCAAACTGCGATGGTCAGTATAAACCTCACATGACACTCCATATAAATAATGCCTTCATATCTTAAGAGCATGAACAATCGCCGCCAACTCCAGATCATGCACATAGTAATTCTTCTCATGAACCTTTAGCTGACGTGAAGCATACGCAATAACTCACCCCTCCTGCATCAATACACATCCCAAGCCAACGCGAGAGGCATCGCAATACAAGGACTGGTGTCATAGTCAAGGCCGTCTTGAGCTTCTAGAAGCTCTCCTCACAATCATTGGACCAACAGAATGGGGAAATGGATACTTGTTCTTGATGGTGACTTTGTTCAACTGGCGGTAATCAATGCACATCCGCATAGTCCCATCTTTCTTCTTTACAAACAGCACTGGTGCACCCCAAGGCGATACATTGGGCCTAACAAACCCCTTAGCTAGCAACTCCTCCAACTGCTCCTTCAGCTTCTTAGGAGCCATACGGTATAGTGGGATAGATATAGGCTGAGTGCCTGGAGCCAAGTCAATACAAAAATTAATATCACGATTTGGAGGCATGCTAGGAAGATTAGAAGGAAAAACATCGGCGAACTCTCAGACTACTGGCACTGAATCAATCGTCGAAGACTCTGCGGTGGTGTCTCGAACATAAGCTAAGTAAGCCAAATATCCCTTCTCAACCATGCGTTGAGCCTTCAGTAAGGAAATGACCCTGCTAGGTGTATCCATAGTGGAACCCCTCCACTCTAGTCTCGGCAACCCTGGTATCACTAGAGAAACAGTCTTGGCATGGCAATCTAGAACGGCGTCATATGGAGATAACCAATCCATGCCCAGAATAACCTCAAAATCGATCATATCGAGAAACAGGAGATCTGCTCTAGTCTCAAGACCACAGAAAGTAACCACACAGGACCAGTAGACCCGGTTCACAACTAGAGAATTACCCACATGAGTGGACACATGAATAGGAACACCCAAAGGCTCAGGAGAAACAGCCAGGAAACGAGCAAACCGAGATGATACATATGAATAAGTAGACCCTGGATCAAATAATACCGATGTATCCATACCGCTGACAGAAATAATACCTGTGATGACGGTATCTGAGGCCACTGCATCTGTCCTGGCGGAGAGAGCATAGAATCTAGCTGGAGCACCGGCTGACTGGCCTCCAACTGACTGAGTAGTAGTTGACTGACCTCTCCCTGTCTGGCCTCTACCCCTGGAACGACCTCTACTGATCTGCTCTCCACCTCTAGGCGGCTGGACCGCTAGTGCTGGAGTCATGGGCTACTGCCCCTACTATACTGCCTTGCCCCTAAGTCTGGGGCAGTATCTCCTCATGTGGCCTGCGTCCCCGCACTCAAAAAAACATGGTGCGGCGGCATGCTGCCCAGATGGCTGACCCTGAATACCATAAGGCCCATTAGAAGAAGCCTGAGTAGCCGGCGAGCGGTAAGAACTCCCTGGCATAGCACTGAAATGAGGACCGGAAGACTCCGGAGGACCTGAATACCCATTGGATGAACCTTGAATGGCTGGCAGGCGATAGGAACTCTTTGGAATGGCGCTTAAATAGGAGCACGCTGGAGCACCCTGAGCAGGTGGTGGTGCTGGAGCTGGGGGCCTACTAGGCTGACCCCTCCCAAAGTGACCTCTGCCCCTAGCTAGGGCGCCTCTGAACTCTCTTGAGAATCTGGCCCTCTTATCCTACTGCATCTGCTCTCTACCCCTCAAACGGTAACCCTCAATCCTACGGGCAATCTCAAGTACTAGCTGATATCCAGTGCCCATCTCTACCTTACGAGCCATACCCGACCGGATAGTGGGATGTAACCCTACAACAAACCTCCGTACCCGCTCTGCCTCTGTGGGAAGTATCATGAGTGCATGAAGAGACAACTCAGAGAACCTCGCCTCATAGTCGGTCACTGACATATGACCCTGCTCCAGATACATAAACTGATGACGTAGCTCTTCCCTCTCAGAGGGTGGAATGTACCGATCAAGAAACAACTGAGTGAACTGACCCCAAGTGAGGGGGGGAGCGCCTGCTGGCCTGCTAAGCAAGTAAGACTGCCACCATCTACGGGCCCTGCCCTCCAGCTGAAAAGTAGTGAAGTCGACTCCATGTGAATCCAATATCCTCATATTGTGTAGCTTATCCCTGCACAAGTCGATGAAATCATGGGCATCCTCATGACGCTCGCCCCCGAAGACTGGAGGGTGAAACCTGGTACATCTGTCTAATAACTTTTGCGGATCGCCGTCCATAGCTGGCCTGGGCTGGGGTGCCGCTGCAACAACTGGCTGGGCCCCCTCTGCAGGTAGTGCACCCGGAGTATGATAAACTGTTGTTGCATGACCTGGAGCTTGTGCAGTAGGGGTATGTGCTCCCTCTCCTACCTATGAAGTAGCTGGATCGGCTGGAAATAAACCAGCATGAGTCATAGTGTCCATGAACCGAAGCATACGACCCATGACCTCCTGAAATCCCGGCGCAGTCATGAAATCCACCGGAGTAGGCGCAGCTGCCGGCGCCTCGCCCTGCTCCTCAATGATGGGATCCCCTACAGGGTCTACTGGTGGCGCAACTGGAATGGCTCTGGGATGCCCTCGTCCCCTACCACAGGCCGGTGCCCTCCCCCGGCTTCTACCTCGGCCTCTAGCAACGGGGGGAGCAGCTCCTCCCGGGTCCGGAACGTCGGTGGTACGGGTCCTCACCATCTATGAGAAAATAGAAGAGGAAACTTAGTACACTGACTACTACACGATGGAAAATGAATAAAGAGTAGTCTTTCCTAACACCCTATAGCCCCTCGAAGATAAATACAGACATCTCCGTACCGATCTACAAGACTCTATTAGGTTTGCCCGTAACTTGTAAGACCTACGTGAACCTAGTGCTCTGATACCATGTTATCACGACCCATTTCTCATAATTGGTCATGATGGCGCCTAACACCATGGTCAGGCCAGCCAAATTGTGGAAGTATGATTTAGTCCTCATTTTAGTTTAGCCAAAGACAGGAAATTCTAAAGTTTGCAAGTAAATGATGAAGCTAGTAAAAACCATGAAGTGCTAACATAGCGATACAAATCCCAAAATAAATGTCTACTACAGTGTGCGCCAAAACCTGGTGTCACTAGCTACGGGCGACCAGTAGAATATACACAAGATATAAAACACTATCCTACTGTCTGAATCAGGATATACAGAAATCAAAAATACAAGAAAGGACTCCTTCAGCTGCAAATCGGCATGACAAAGAAGGCAGCTCACCGTAGAAGTCCCTGAGCGTGATCACTGCTGCGCACCCGAAATATGTCCCAAACCACCTGCCTCAAATCCTGTACATTTAAGTACAGAAGTGTAGCATGAGTATATAAACCACATGTACTCAGTAAGTATCCCATCTAATCTCAAAGAAGAAGAGACGAGAGGTCGACTTTATACTTACTAAGGTCCAAAACAATATAATATAATAGAGTGAGATATACAATATGGAGGATTACCAATAACACGGGTTCAACAGAAGAGTTATATTCATGCTCTTGCCTTAATTAAATTACCAGTTTCTCCTTTTATATCAAATGAGTAATCATGTCATAACTAAATGTAAGCATATAAATCATGCACAAACATGCCGAGGTCGACGGCCCGCTCCAACAGAAATAAATTGTGCACTGCAAAAGGTCGAGCGGCACGAACCATAGATGCATCTATTATCACCGAGGCGATCGGCCCGATCCATAATCATCAAGAAAATATCAAGGAAAGCACATAAGGCTCAATTACATACAAGGGAACTCCTACCAAGGGCTCAACAATTTATATGTTCACTTTCATTTCCTCAAGTCTCTAGCAATTCATAATGATCATATTGGCAAGTTATAATAAGAAATATTCCCCAATTAGTCATGACGTGGGTCCTAAACTACCCTAACAATTATCATGTAGTAGCTATGCACGGACTCTCGTCACCTCGTACGTACGTAGCCCCCGCATTTAGCAACAATTACTTATTAAAAAATCCTATGGGGACAATTCCCTCTTACAAAGCTAGAAAGGAGACTCACCTCGCTCCAAAGTGCACTCCCAATATTCAAGAACGGCCCAAGTCCTTAATTCGAAGCCGGACAATCCCAAACTAATCAAATGAAGCAAGAACTAGTAAATAAAGGCTTACAAGGTTAAATTCTAGCTATTTAAGCAATTTCCTAGCCATTAACACAAGTTTCCTACATTCCGACCCCGTGCCCACGTGCCCGGATTCCGAGATTTTTCGAAGAAAGTTGTTCTCCATCACCTAAGGATCGCAAATATATGATTTCTAGTTCATTGCTTGGCAAATTATATGATAAAACCTTAGTTTTCATTAAACCCTAGGTCTAGCTCAAATCTCTTAATTTTACCCAATTTTTTGTGTTAAATCTACCTAATGTTTATGTATTTGAACTAAAAATGAGTGGGGATTACTGACCTCGAAATGTTATGTTGAAACCTCCCCTTTTGAATCACCAAAATCGCCCAAGAGTTGAGAGAGATATGGAAGAAATGAGCTTAAGCTCATATTAAATGAGATTCTGCCCCGAGTGATTTTCGCTTCTGCGGAGAAAATCCCGCTTCTGCGGAAGTGGGCCGCTTTTGCAGAAAAAGGCCAAGGGGTGCCTGGGCCGCTTCTGCGGTCTCAAATTCTCTTCTGTGAGTCTGCTTAAGTGGAAAGCCCACCGCTTCTGCGGTTATAGGCTTGGGGCGGATGGACCGCTTCTGCGGTCGGAGGTCCGCTTCTGCGGTTTCCCCTGGGCCTGGCCCCTTCCGCTTCAGCGAATAAATGACTGCTTCTGCGGTCTCGCTTCTGCGGTCCAAGAGCCGCAGAAGCGGTTATGATAGAAGCAACTGATGAAATCTTCCTAAGTTTTTCAACTTCACTCGAACCTCGACCATTTGACGCTCGGGGATCCCGAGCCCCGCCCAAACATAACGACAAGTCTGAAATCACGAGGCGGACCTACTCGAACCCTTGAAACACTCAAAACAACGCTAAATCGAGGAATCAACCCCCAAATTCATTGAACTTCAAGTTCTTAATTCTCCTTCAACGGGTCAACACGCCCTTAAACTACTCGGATTGACACTAAATTTTACGGGTAAGTCTTAACTGATATTTCAGACTTGTATCAAGTTTTGAAATTGAAATCCGAACCCGATACCTATGAAAACAATGATTTCTTAGTTTATTTAGATCTTTGAAACTCAAAATTTCCCGCGAACCCTCAGAAATTGCTAAATCACGATTCCGGGCCCGTTTCCCCAAAATGTTGACCAAAGTCAAACTTTGCCTTTTTAAAGAAACTTAAAGAAGCAACTAGGCTTAATCTTGCTCAAAACTCCCCTAACTTCCGAAACACCCACCCCCGCAAGTCATAAATTAGCTAAAGCAAGTGGGAAAATTATTATTTAAGGGAACGGGGTTCAAAAATGCAAAACGACCAGTCGGGTCGTTACACTATATGTAACAATAATCATTAAAAGCGGTTATAAAGTTAAAAATGCACAATAGATTTAAAATGTGTAGTAAATCAGATAATAGGCCAATTTTTAATAGTTTAAGTGACCGTTCTAGAACCACCGAACCTAGGAATGCCTAACACCTTCTCTCGAGTTAACAGAATTCCTTATCTAGAATTTCTGATTCGCAGACTTTAAAATAAAAGTCAAATTTCCTCGATTTGAGATTTTAAAATAAACAGGTGTCTTGGGACACCAAATAAACTATTCCAAGTAGCGACTCTAATAAATAAATAATCTCATTTCGAATAATATCACTTAAATTAGAAAAACTCCATATATACCCTCGGGTGTAAAAAAGGAGGTGTGACAGCTCTGGCGACTCTGCTGGGGACCAAAACCCGAAACTTTAGTTCAGGGTTCAAGAATTCGAGCTTAGAATAACTGTTATATTTGACTTTTATTTATTATTTAATTTTATTACATGTTTGAACCTAATGTGCTAAATGCTGGTTTTTACCATTTTGATATTATTTGAACTGTATATAAACTGTTGCAAAACCATTATCTTCTCATCTTCGATGATATGCACGCTCGCGTGAACCCTTTTTCTATTAGTGTCATGCCTTAAGTAAGAAAGAGGCTCGGACAAGTTACAAATCCGGATGACCTTTTAGTTCCCGGTACGTAGCCCCCTCCTCGGCTCGAATTATCCGCCCGGGTACACCAAGTCTAGAACAATATACCCAAGTTTTAAACGTAGAATAACCCAGTCTCATGCCGGATCCCTAGTAGAAACGTTATTTTGCATCATGTGCATTTGACTTAGGGGACTCAACACAGGGATTGGGTCCGTCTAGGACAGGTGGACCCAAGAATCAAAAGACCATCCTGATGCATCTTACGTGCTACTTGCGCATCTGTCTGTTTCGGCTTGCATGTTGACTAGCTTCTAGAATAGGAAAAGAAAATAAGAAAAAGGATAAAAGAAAATTAAAAAAAAGTGAGAGGCGGGTATTTAGAAAATTCTGAAACTCTGCCGAGATTCTGAAAAAAGAAAAAGTCATTTCAAAGTGAGCCAAAATTTCAAGTGCCATATTTCCCCTGTTCCGTCAAAACTGATCGAACTATGAGGGTCTGATTTTCACCGTATGTGAGATACGTAGGCAAACCTCATCGATTCCGACCCCAATTTTCAAAAAAATCCAAAAATATTTTCTTTTAATTCTTTCTTTAGAAATCTTTCCTTAGAAAATTCAAGAAAAAAAAAGAAGTTTTGGAACTCAAAAATAACTTCCTTCATTCTGAAGTCTTTCATATGAAAAAAGAAATAAAAGAAAAATAAAAAAGAATCAAAACCAAAATATGGGTTTCCTTCATTTTCAAGTATTTTTCCCAAAAACAATAATCAGAAACAAAAATCCAAAAATACTTTTTTCTTCTTTAGAAGTCTTTCTTTTGTAAATAAAATTTTTGAAAAGTCTAAAAATATTTTTTCGTTTTTCTTTAGAAGTAATTTTGTAAATAAATAAATAAAAAAACTCATAAATCCAAAATATTTTCTTAAAAGTCCCTCTTTTGAAAAGTAAGAGGCAACCAAAAATAATATCTTCTTTAGAAAAAGAGAAAAAAATGAAAATTTAAACAAAAATATCTTCTTTTACTTTTGAAATTCCCAATGTTCAATCAAAAGAAAAGGAATTTTTTTAGAAGTCTTTTCAAAATAAAAGAAAAATCAAAATTCCAAATAAAAATATTTTCTTTCTTCTTTTAAAATATTTCTTTCGAAAATTCCAACAATAAAAAAAAGCTTTCATGGTGTGAATTTTATAAAAAGTAAGCAAAAAATAAAAGTGTTAGCTCATTTACCTTGTTTCTAATCTTCTCGAACTACGCAAGATCTAATTCATGTGGCGTCATGATATGTAGGAAATCCCCATTGGATTCGATCATAGCCATAATATTAATTGAGTGATAAATAAACTAAAAAAAAGAGAGAAAATTGAGTTAAAAAAAGAGAGAGTGACAAGAAATAAAAGAGAAACAAAAACAAAAAAAAAAGAGAAAAGAGAGTGCCAAAATAAAAGAGCGAAAAAAAAATCAAGAGTGATTAAAGAGAGGCAGAAATGAAGAAAAGAGGTACAGAGTGAAAAGGGCTAGTTAATGCCGGGATGAAACATATAACCGTTCAAACACACAGTAGAAGCGTTTAACTATTAGGTGCATTGCATCCCAACGTGCGATTTCCTATATTTTAAATATTTCAAAACTAACAAGATTGTTGGATGTGCAAACTAGCCAGGTTTTGGTGGTTGATTTTGTTGGTAGTCTAGCCTCCCCCCTTAACAAGATCCAAAGGCACATATGGCCTCCACAAGCAATCTACCAATCATCGGTCCTGAAGATAGCCCGGTATTGCCTAATCTGCAGGTAGAATCAGCAACTGCTGAAGAGAATAAGATGTTGTGTCTCCGCATATTGGAAATGTGGGACTCCTGGTCTAATGGCAGGGAACCGCCAAGTGCAATCCCTGGGTTCCCTGAATTGATCCCCAGGTCAGGTGAGGTTACCAACGCCCTTGTGTCCAACCGGCTCATCCCGTGCGGGCACCCTCCAATGTTGTCCAATGTTCCTGGCATGCCTTCTGTGGTTCGCCCCCAGGCACCGGCTTCAAAGTCACTGCCTCCAATGTTTATCTTTCAAGGTCGACAACTCAACCAGAAATAACATAAGTGACCCCGTACTCTTTCACTTAACCTATGCAATATGATCTCTCGGGGGAGCAAGAACAAGTTGTTAAAAATACCGAGCAAGAGGAAATGGCTCGGGAGATGAATAGCCTGGAACAAAGCCTGAAAAACATGCAAGGTCTGAGTGGCCAAAAGAGTGTCTCATACTCTGACCTCTGTATGTTTCTCCATGTCCACTTGCCAGCTGGTTTAAAGATCCAAAATTTGAAAAGTATGACGGGCACGGAGACCCGGTCGATCACCTGAAACGATATTGTAACCAGCTGAGGGGTGCTGGTGAAAAAGAGGAGCTGCTAAAGGCCTATTTTGGGGAAATCCTCATCGGAATTGCTTCTTAGTGGTATACGGATCAAGAAATTACCCATTTGCACGTGTGGGACGATATTTCCCGAGATTTTGTCCGCAAGTTCCAATATAATATGGACATCGCTCCTGACAGAAACTCCTTGTCCAATTTGAAAAAGAAAATCGCGGAAAGCTTCTGCGAATATGCTATCAAATGGCGTGAGCAAGCTACCAGGGTAAAGCCTCCTATGGACGAAACTAAAATGGTCACGGTCTTTCTGCAGTCCCAAGAGGCCGACTATTTCCAGAATATGATGTCTTTTGTGGGTAAGCCGTACACTGAGGCTATCAAATTTTGGGAAATGGTTGAAAACGGTCGAAAAATGGGCCGAATCTTGAGTCATGCTGCTTTTAAAGCCACATCACCAGATGTTCAAAATGGTTCAGAGGGTTTGATGGACAGAAATGGGAGTGAGGAGGGAGCCATGATGGTTTCAAGCTCGAAAAGGGCCCGCAAGTCATTCAGCTAATCATATGTGCCTCATATGGTCCCACCATACAATTATCCCCTTCAAGATGCTGCTTATGCCATGGCACCGCCTCCCTATGCGGTAATGAACGCGCAACCCTACCCGCAACCACAACATTATCCACAAAACCGAGCTCCACCTCCTAGAAATGCCCATCCTTACCAAACTCCATATAATCCTCAACCAAATGATCCCCACTACAATCCTCGCCCAAGATAGCCTTTCAGAAAGAATCAGTTCACCCCTTTTGGTGAATCGTATTTAAGCTTATTCCAAAAGCTAATCAGGCTAGATCTATTGCAGCCAGTGGCCCCAAACCGCCCAAACCCCGAGTCCCCCTCTCACTGAGTTGATGCTAGATGTGAATACCACCATGGAGCAGTGGGACACAGTACGGAGGACTGTTGGACCCTCAAAAGGGCAATTGAAGATTTGATTGAAGCTGAAAGTATTGTTTTTCGGGATGAAGAAACTCTTGATGTGATGAACAATCTGCGGCCTGCACACAACAACGGGCCAAAAGTCGGAATGATTTGTGAAGATGAGGAATTTGATCTGGCACTGAAGGCCATTGCAGCCATTTCCAAGGCAGAAGAAAAGCCAAAAAATGGTCACCAAGCATGAAAGTTCCTCATTAGACGGGAGTTCCGGTAGCTAGACTTGCTATCCTTTCTGCGTCCGGATTATCTCAGGGTGTGATACGGATGTTTTACTTTATTATCTTACTTTCCAATGTAAACCCTCCTTTCTTCAAAAAATTGATAAAAATCAAATAAAAAAATCATCAAAAAACAAATGAAATTAATATTTCATTGTCCAGGAATGTCTCTTTGCTTAATCTTTTCATTTTTCTTATTCTCATTTTAGTTCTGTTAAATGCAGACTTCAATAACATGACATGCTTGCGGGCTTCGTGCCCAGATCCTAAAACGCTGCCAGACTTTGAAATGATGAATCAAGAATTAAATTGCAATGAAGATAAGGAAGTGAAACATAGAGTTTGAACAACTAAAAGAAAATTGTCTTTAGATTGGAAAGATCCATACATGGTAACAAGGGTACTGCAAAATAGAGTGTTCTACCTGGGAAACATCGAAGGAAATGTCCCTGTAACAATTGTCAATTCAAATGCAGCCAAAAGGTACTCTGATTGATCCTCTCTATAGTATTAATATTCTCCGGTTGGGATGACGAAGGCTTTCATTCTCGCTACCCAAACACCATTAACCCTTTTGTAGACGATTTGAGTCGGTTACTTTTCTTTGATTACCCTCTTTGGAACTTGAAAGTGTTGTTGAAAAAAAGAGATGAAAAGTGAAAAAAAGAGAAAAAAAACAAAGAATAAGAAAAGACAAAGAAAATGAAAAAATAAGAAAAAAGGAAAAAAAAGGAAAAGGGAAAACAAAACAAAACAGAAAAAATAGTTGCCTGAACTACGTTCGACATGATTCCGAAAGGATACGTAGGCAGCCTCTCTCTAGGGTTCAGTCACACCAAAGTAAAAATCCAAAGTCCCCCAAAAGTGAAACTAGGGCCGAAGTTACAATGGTTCGGTGATGATCCAGCCTGAATGGTTCCGAAGTTGTAATTCAATCCAAATTCTTTTTACCCCAAATCCTATTCAAGTCCTTCCAATCAATCGGTAAGAGATGTTCGAAATTGGAGGATGAAGTTACTTGGATCCAATACAGTCTAAATGAGAGAAATAAAATGAGAGAGTCTTATTGGTGAAAACTCACACGGGCACCGTGAGGCGACAGTAAGCAAAGAAATCAAAATGAGAGAGTCTTGTTAGTGAAAACCCATACGGGCACTATAAGGCGATGGTGAGAAGAGAAACAAGAAAGGTCAGTTCGTGTAAACCCACAAAGGGCACCCCTGATCGAAAAGAGGATCCTCACAGCCATCGGCACCGATAGAATCCTGGCAATGTTTCTCGATTTTGAAGCAAAAGTTGTGATGAATTTCTGAGAGTCGGACAGTTACTCATAATTAGGCATCCAGTCCAAAAGGCATGTCATGTTCATCGAAGTCCGCATGTACTCCAGATAAGTCCTTTCCTTTCCCCGAAGGGGATACCTTTTGTTTAAATTCATTTATCCATTCCATTATTTATTTTTCCTTTGAATCCCTTTCGGTCTAACTCTATTCCAAAGCCGAGACAAAGAAGGGATGGCAAGATTGATTTACAGAGTTCTCATCTGACACGAGTTAATGTGCAATAAGGCACCCAGCCTCAGCAAAGGCATCAAGTCGACTTCGACTGGCCATGTTGGTTGATGTTTTGAAATTGAAAACTCCTGAAAGGAAAGGAAATCAAAGTCAAAGTCCTATAAAGGCAAATGAATGTGAAAAGGTTAAGTCCCACGTGGCTAACTATCTCAGAAAAGGTATGAAAATCCTATGTACCTCAAATGCTCTAAAATTGAAGTTGGAAGAAAGAAGCAAGAATTGAAAGGCCTACGAAGGCGAAATAAAGTTGGAAAAGGTAAGTCCCACGCGACTAGACGTTGCAACAACTTTGAGGAGCCAAAAGTTCCCCGATGCTTCGAAAAAAAAAAAAGAAAAAAAAAGTCAAAAAGGAAAGGCCTACGAAGGCAAAATATAGTAGAAAAGGTGGAGCCCCATCGACCAACCGTCATGGCAAAATCTGGAAAAGCTAGAGGTTCTCCAGGGTCAGAAATGAAATCGGTCCTCAGGGAACGAGCAGTCGCAATTGAGATCTTCATCAAAGAAGCCGGGCCGAGATCAAGTGATTGAAATAATCAAGGCCACAAAACCAACCACCATTTCAAAATAACAATTGTTCTTTGTTTGAAAACATGAAACAGGTGCAATCCAAACCAACCTTGTAAGAAGCAGGTGCCACCAAAAGAAACTGTGGAAGGGCTGGAAACATTTTTGCAGCAATAATCAATCCAAAAGGAAGCCTCTTCCAAATTCTTTCCTGCATTCTTACACATTTGTTCAAAAAAAAAAAGAGAAGAAAATTCAAAAAAATATGGTAGCCTCGGGTCCCCAATCTCTAGTTACGTTTTTTCCAACATAGGGTCTCCACTCCCTAGTTAAGTTTATTTTTAGACATAGGGTCTCCACTCCCTAGTCGCCTTTCCAACATAGGGTCTCCACTCCCTAAATGATTTTATTTTAGACATAGGGTCTCCACTCCCTAGTCGCCTTTCCAATATAGGGTCTCCACTACCTAGTTGATTTTATTTTAGACATAGGGTCTCCACTCCCTAGTTGAGTTTATTTTTAGACATAGGATCTCCACTCCCTAGTTGCCTTTTCATACATAGGGTCTCCACTCCCTAGTTGAATTTATTTTAGACATAGGGTCTCCACTCCCTCGTCGCCTTTCCAACATAGGGTCTCCACTCCCTAGTTGATCTTATTTTTAGACATAGGGTCTCCAATCCCTAGTCGTCTATCCATCATAGGGTCTCCACTCCCTAGTTGAGTTTATTTTAGACATAGGGTCTCAAACCCTTGTCGCTCTTCCAGCATATGGTCTCCACTGCCTAGTTGAGTATATTTTAAGACATAGGATCTCCACTTCCTAGTCGCCTTTCCAACATAGGGTCTCTACTCCCTAGTTGAGTTTATTTTTTCACATAGGGTCTCCACTCCCTATTCGCCTTTCCAACATAGGGTCTTCACTCCCTAGTTGAGTTTATTTTTAGACATAGGGTCTCCACTCCCTAGTCGCCTTTCCAACATAGGGTCTCTACTCCCTAGTTGAGTTTTTTTTTTAGACATAGGGTCTCAACTCTCTAGTTGCCTTTCCAACATAGGGTCTCCACTCCTTAGTTGATTTTATTTTAGACATAGGGTCTCCACTCCCGAGTCGCCTTTCCAACATAGGGTCTCCATTCCTTAGTTGAGTTTATTTTTAGACATAGGGTCTGCCTACTCGCCTTTCCAACATAGGGTCTTCACTCCCTAGTTGAGTTTATTTTTAGGCATAGGGTCTCCACTCCCTAGTCGCCTTTCCAACATAGGGTCTCCACTCCCTAGTTGATTTTATTTTAGACATAGGGTCTCCACTCCCTAGTCGTTTTTCCAATATAGGGTCTCAACTCCCTAGTTGATTTTATTTTAGACATAGGGTTATTTTTAGGCATAGGGTCTCCACTCCCTAGTCGCCTTTCCAACATAGGGTCTTCACTCCCTAGTTGATTTTATTTTAGACATAGGGTCTCCACTCCCTAGTCGCTTTTCCAATATAGGGTCTCAACTCCCTAGTTGATTTTATTTTAGACATAGGGTCTCCACTCCCTAGTCGCTTTTCCAACATAGGGTCTTCACTCCCCAATATAGGGTCTCCACTCCCTAGTTGATTTTATTTTAGACATACGGTCTCCACTCCCTAGTCGCTTTTCCAACATAGGGTCTCCACTCCCTAGTTGACTTTATTTTAGACATAGGGTCTCCACACCCTAGTCGCTTTTCCAACATAGGGTCTCCAATCCCTAGTTGACTTTATTTTAGACATAAGCCTCCACTCGCTAGTTGATTTTCCAACGTAGGGTCTCCACTCCCTAGTTGATTTTGTTTTAGACATAGGGTCTCCACTCCCTAGTCGCTTTTCCAACATAGGGTCTCCACTCCCTAGTTGAGTTTATTTTAGACATAGGGTCCTCAGTCCCTAGTCACCTTTCCAACATAGGGTCTCCACTCCCTAGTTGAGTTTATTTTAGACATAGGGTCCCCACTCCCTAGTCTCCTTTCCAACATAGGGTCTCCACTCCCTAGTTGACTTTATTTTAGACATAGGATCTCCACTCCCTAGTCGCTTTTCCAACATAGGGTCTCCACTCCCTAGTTGTGTTTGTTTTAGACATAGGGTTTCCACTCCCTAGTCACCTTTCCAACATAGGGTCTCCACTCCCTAGTTGAGTTTATTTTAGACATAGGGTCCGCACTCCCTAGTCGCCTTTCCAACATAGGGTTTCCACTCCCTAGTTGACTTTATTTTAGACATAGGGTCTTCACTCCCTAGTTGCCTTTCCAACATAGGGTCTCCACTCCCTAGTTGATTTTATTTTAGACATAGGGTCTCCACTCCCTATTCGCTTTTCCAACATAGGGTCTCCGCTCCCTAGTTGAATTTATTTTTAGACATAGAGTCTCCACTCCCTAGTCGCCTTTCGAACATAGGGTCTTCACTCCCTAGTTGATTTTATTTTAGACATAGGGTCTCCACTCCCTAGTCGCTTTTCCAATATAGGGTCTCCACTCCCTAGTTGATTTTTAGTATAGGCATAGGGTTCCACTCCCTAATCTCTTTTTCCTAAGGATACACAATCCTGATTTTATTGCTGTCAATAAAGAAATAGTTTAGATGTTGTTACAATATTTCACAAAATTTTCCTAGTGAAAACTGGGGCCAAAATTTTTGTTTGTTTGTTCGCTTTGGTACTTGAACAGGTTTTCACCGTGAGGCACAAGGTTTGAGATGACCAAAAGAAGGAGTCTCAACCCAAATAAAAGAAAAGAAGAAACAAAGAAAGAAATTGAACTCAAGGTGCAGAAATGGGAAAAAGATGCAGGCTGCTCAAAATTTGATTGAAGTCACAAGCTTCGCATGTCCCGCCTTGATCTTAAAAGCTGAAGAAGAATGAACCAGCGGTTGAAGCTAACGAGCATCAAGATTTAGATCAGAGTTTGGGGGAAGAATAAGCCAAGACTCAAGATCAAGCTTAGGAGGTTTATAGATAGGAATCTTGTAACTCGTATTTGATAGGTTTAGCTAGTCTAGGTTTTTATCTTTAATTTTGGTGTAATAAGGAGCTCAGCAAGCAGAAACAACAGTGAAATCATAGTTTCCGGTAGTCCCAACTATCAAAACTTCCAAAATTATATTGACCCGATTCCTTTATAGCCAAGGATATGTAGGCAACCTCTGAAGCAAGGTTCGGTCAGGCTTTCTCAAAAGATGCTTCTCACAGAGTTTCAAATGGGCAAAAATCCCTCGTAATTACTCATTTTATCTTTGCCCGAAAACCTTTCATGTCTCTGAGCAAAGAGGGGCAGTTGTGAACATGTGATTTTTGCCATATATGAGTCACTCCTACATAATGCTAAGGAAATAGATTTTTCTATTGATTATTTTTCATTTTTAGGAATTTTCTTAATTATTTGCATTTCTATTCATGTTTAATCTTTATTTAAATCATGAAAAAATACCAAAAATGTCATGCATTGCATTTAAGATTTGTTTTTATATTTTTAAAATTAATCAGTAGTTATTTTCTTTATAAAAATTTGAAAATTACGAAAATAGCTCATTTTTACATTATTGTCTTTTAATTTTAGTTTATTAGTTTTTCTCTTTTAATTTAGAATTAAGTGATGTTTACAATTTTGATAATTAGTTAATTAGTTTAATTTTATATTTTTAGATAATTTAGGATTTATACTTATTAGGATTTTTAATTTAAAAAAAGGAAGAAAGAAAAAGAAAAAGAAAAAGAAAAAGAAAAGGAATAAAAGATATTTAATTGAAGAAAAGGGGGTTTATTTTGAGTTTGGGCTATGTTAATGCGCAATTCAGTCCAGCCCAAATATTTACCGCCCCATTCCAAGAAAAATGGACCTGACCCGCTTGTTCGACCCACCCATTTCCCCTCCATATAAAATCCCTCTTATAACATTACCTACATCTGAACCCTAAACCTAAAATGTAAAAAACGGCGCTACTGTTCATCTTCTTCACTAAGCCCGACCTCAACTCGCCTGAAACTCAGGCGAGTTCAGTCAAATAGGTCCCTTCCCATCCACATTATTTTATTCCAATGGTCTTTTGTCAGAAAGAAACGACTATTTTCTCCGAATTTGCACGATTTCTATACGAAAGAACGTTTTGCTGGATGAATGGGAGCCGTATAGATGTAAATCGATCCGTGCCTTCCATTTGTCCCAAAAATTATTCAAAAACGTGAAGATTTTCGGATATTTGGGTAGAAACTTCAAGGTTTTTTAGGTTTATATATATGAGGTAAGTTTTCTTTTTCTAGGTCAGGAAAATTCGGAGAAAATCTTCAGAAAAATTTAATAGTGAAATTTCTAGGGTTTGAATTTTTTTTCTTCTTCTGAGGCTTTTTCTTTTTTGACTCGACATCTTTTCAAAGACGAAAAAATATATGCATGGTTTTGAATTGAAGTTTAAATTGGAGTTTTTGTCGTTGGGGTTTGGAGTTTTGGCATTGTTGTTTTTCTATCCAATTTTCGATTGCAATTTGGATTTGTTTGGCTATTATGTTCAGCTGCTGTTACTGTCGCTGCATTTCTTCTCCCATTTCCGAGTTTTGTTTGATATTTTCAGTTGTTTTTGCTAATAGGTATGTTTCAGCACTATTGTATTCATTTTCTATTTAAGTAAAGTTCTTTATTTCTGGTTTGGTTTGTTGAATGCTTGTGATCGTATGTTAACATGAACTTAAATAGACCTATATTAAAAATTTTATAGAGTTAAATTTTAGAGCTATGCTAGGTCAAGATTTGAAGGCAAGCATGAAGCAGCGAGTTTTGTTTTACTGACCAACCACTATGGAAAAGAATTTTGGTTCCTGTTTATTTTTAGAAGTCAAGTTGCTGTATTTTTGAATTTCCTTTACTGCAAAATATTCCTTGTTCTACTGCTGACATGTGAGAACAATTAAAGTGAGTGTTGGTTGAGTCTGCTACATCAATTGGCAGCAAAATTGAATTAGTTTGGTGCAGCAAACATTCCATAGTTTCCTTATTTTGCACTATGCACACTTATGTGTATTAGTTGGTCAAATGGCCTAATTCCCCTGGCCTGGTGATTTCTCTTAAATATTTAAATAGATCTCATGAATTTGCTCGAATATAGTTGTTTTATTGAGTGCCTGTATTTGCTCTGTTCTTTTTCTGCAAAACTAGTAGTGTTCAATTTCAAGTTTGGCCTTAATGAAAATGGGATCAGATTGTTAGCTAAAATAAATTCACTTTGAGGATTTCTACAAAAAAATGATAATTTAACTTAGATTTATCAATTGAAAAGGACTTTATTAGGAGCATTGAACGAAATTTGTTCTTTGGTTAAAGTTTTAGAACAAACCAAGGCATTCATATGATGAACAATCCATAAAGTCATGATATTTGGCATTGTCTCGTTGACAGCAATATGTATGTATTTATTTGATCTTGTACTTGCACATCTCTTTTCACAAGACACAATTATCATAGCACCCCTGCCTTGCATCCAGATGGATTTTTGAATTCCCAAGTTTTAAGTTTATAAAAGGCAAGAACCCCGTAGAGTCACATTTGACATTAGACTTTCATATTTTTATGTCGCTATTTCTATTTGTCAAATAGTTTTATCCTTTTATTGGTAAGTGTATCAATTTGCTGCTCTGTATGATTTTTTCACTCTACTTTGATAGAAGTTAGGTTCTTAAAATTTGTACACTGCTCCGTGGTTATTGTCTCAGTCTTTTTGTTCATTGGAATAGCTGAGGCCAAAAATTCTTCAATTTTGGAATGGCCCATATGTATCAGTTCATAGATTCCATGCCAACTCAAATAAAAAGCAATTTCAATTGTTGTAATTGTGCTTGGGAATATGACTCCACTTTGGATAGGAGTCTGCCGATCAGGTTCGAAGATTGAATGAGCTTGAGGCCCAATATTGTTATTCAACAATGCACGAGTTCATTTGGACTCACTGTCGTTCGCATGCAAGCTTCTAAATTGGGCCTGTAATTTTGGGCCCATTCGCACCTCTTATTTGATTCAGCAGATTCCATAAGACCAAAGAAAACCCTTTTTTAACAATAAGTTATACTAATATTGCTATTGACCATTGAGTAGTATAGTAAAGTAATAAATTATTCATTGATCTTCTGCCTACATATATATGCCTAGCAAAGTAGTTGTACTGAGAAGCCTGGTTTGAAAAGCATCGTATTGTTGTAGGCACGAATACAACTATGGGTACGGTTCCCATGACGTGGTTGTGATAACTGTCACGACCCAAAATCCACTAAGAGTCGTGATGGCGCCGGACACTGCTATCAGGCAAGCCAACCAAAATTACTTAATCAAAATCTCGTTTTATTACTTTTGAAATTTAGGATTTTCCTTCAGATTTAGCAATTTTTAAAAGTATAGTCTCAAATCAAATTTAAATGATAAGCAGTTAATACAATACTTCAAACCATCCCAAAATTCAGTGTCACAAGTACATGAGCATCTACTGATAAGAAAATAAAATGCAACATCCGTCCGGAATACAGTGGACAGAAAATAAATACAATATACCGAAAGGGACTACACTAGCTGCGGGTCGCCTCGAATAATGCAACTCTCCTAGTCCCAGAATTATCCGCGCTGCTACTCCCAGTAGGCTGCTAGAGATACATATACCTGTGCAACAAAAATGCACAGAAGTGTAGTATGAGTACGTAAACAACTTGTACTCAATGAGTATCCCGCCTAATCTCGAAGAAGTAGAGACAAGATGGTCAACTTCGACACTTACTAGAGGTGGATTGACAATATACTAAAAATGTGAGGAAATCATGGATTTATACAGCATTTCTAATTCACGAAGCCAGAAAACAGGTAAACACATTCAACAAATAATCAAGGATTTAAAAGTTTACTCTTCATTATCTTATCAATTTATATCAAGCCACGAAGGGCAAATTTCACATTTTAAAATTCTCAAGCGATAATATAACATGCGTAAATAACACCGAGGTGACGGCCCGATCCAACAGAAATAAACTGTGCACTTGCCGAAGGTCGGCGGTGTGCCTATAGATGCATCTATTTAATATGCCGAGGCATTCGGCCCGTTCCATAAATAAACACATACATTGCTCGCGAATCATGCATGCGACGCAGGTACACATAGAGATACATGCTCAATCAGCCAATTAAGAACTTATCGGGGGATATTTATCTAAATAAAATAATTTCTCTTTTTAACAATTCAGAAAAAATGACGTTTAATCCCTTTTTAAATTCATTTACTAATCCAAGGTGATATAAACAATTAAAGCTATCAATGGGACCATAAATAATTCAAGTATAACATACTTGTGGGCCCTAACTACCCGGACAATAGCATAATAGTAGCTACGCACGGACTCTCGTCACCTCGTGCGTACGTAGCCCCCGCCAATAGGAGCACATAATCAATTATTTCACCTATGCGGATAATTCTTCTTATAAGGTTAGAAAGGAGACTCACCTCGCTCCAAAGATCCAAACCGGCATTTCATGCCCTTCCGAAGACTCTAATTAATGCACCACGCTCTAAAACTAGCCAATGGTTATGCAAATCCATTAATATATGCTTGAATATTCATTACAATCTAATTTATAGCAATTCCTAACTCCGATCGAAAAGTTTACCAAAATTCCCTTGGGCCCACGTGCCCGGAATCCGAATTTTTTTGAAGATAAAGATTACCCATGACCTTAGGAACTCAAATATATAATTTACTCCTAATTCCATGCTCAAATTCATGGGAAACCCAATTTATCAAGTGTTCTAGGTCTTCTTCCAAAAATCCCAACTTCCCTACAATTTTCATGTCTAATTCCATGATATAATCTCGTATTTAACTTAAAAATGAGTAGGAGTAACTTACCTTAACATAGATGATGAAATCCTTTCTTGGAGCCCTCCAAAAATCGCCCCAAGCCATGAAAAATATGAGAGAAATGAACTCAACCCCGATTTTAAATAAACCATTCTGCCCCAGCTATTTTTGGTTCTGTGGAAATAATTTTGCTTCTGCGGATCTAGGGCCGCTTCTGCGGTCCGCCCAAGGCTGCCTTTTTTTTTGCCTCTGTGATGCCCTCCTCCGCAGAAGCGGTCCCACTTCTGCAAAAATTTGACCGCATCTGCGGTCCACTCTGAGTCGACCAAAACCGCTTCTGCGACCACTTCTCCGCAGATGCGGTCCCGCTTCTGCTGAACCTTGACCGTCTCTGCGGTCCTCAAGCCCTTGACCACAATTTTGCACCTGCACCTTCCTAGCCGCTTCTATAGCGCCGCTTCTGCGATGCCGCATCTGCGGCCCCATTTTCGCAGGTGCGGTTATGACAGCAACCAGACCCTTCAGCCTTCTTCAAAATTTTATTTTTGATCCGCTAACCACCCGGAATCCACCCGAGGCCCCCGGGACCTCAACCTAACCTACCAACCAATCCCAAAACACATTACGGACTTGCTCGAGGCCTCAAATCTTATCAAACAACGCTAAAACCATGAATTACACCCCGATTCAAGCTTTATGAACTTCAAAATTTCAAACTTCTATTTTCGATGTTTAAACCTATCAAATCACGTCCGATTGACATCAAATTTTGCGCACAAGTCATATTTGACATTACAGACCTACTCCAACTTCCGGATTTGGATTCTGACCCCGATATCAAAAAGTCAACTTCTTGTCAAACTTCTCAAAACCTTCAAATTTCTATTTTTAGCCAAATGACTCCAAAATGACCTACGGACCTCCGAATTCACTTCCAACACTTCCGATCGCGCCCCCAACTCCAGAATCACCGTACGGATCTATCCACGGTCTCGGAATCCCAAATGGACATCGATAATACTGAAATGTACTTCAAGCCAAACTTATGAAATTTTTTCCAAAATGTTAACTTCCACAATACGCGCCAAAACACTCTCGGGTTATCCAAAACCCGAACCGGGCATACGCCCAAGTCCGAAATCATCATACGAACGTGCTGGAACCTTGAGATCCTGATTCCGAGGTTGTTTACTCAAAATTCCAATCCTAGTTCATTCTTTCAACTTTAAACTTCCGAAATAAGGATTCTCCTTCCAAATCAACTCTGGACTTCCCGAAATTTAATTCCGACCACACATACAAGTCACAATACCTGAAATGAAGTTGCTCATGGCCTCAGACTGTTGAACGACAAGCTAGGGCTCAAAACGACTAGTAGGGTCGTTACATTCTCTCCCATTTAAACATACGTTCGTCCTCGAAAGTGCTGAGAACTACACTGAAGTGGTCTGAAATCGATGTCTAACTTCTCATGTACCTTCCCGTGCTACCACAACTCAGTTGAGCATATTAGCTCGAGTAATTCCTAAGATATTCCCTTTTATTCAACCAAATAAGCCTTAGAGCCCAATTCCAACATCCAGAATTCTATGCTCGACCTGTTCCCAACATATGATCACCATATCAATTACTACATGTTTTACCCAAACATGACTGCATACCATAGTTGAATTCACGCCTTGCATCACTTTACTCACCGGACCTCGATAACATTTTCTGATCAACTTAGTCAAGATTCTACTAATCTGATGCTCCCATTGCACCCCATGACATACACAGGTCTTACTCTAACCTTTACAATACCGCCACGACGGAAGAGATGTGCAGAAATTCATAACCAACTGCCGAGTCCACAAATCATTAGGTCCATACCCCTGACAAAACCATCACCTCATTCAGGACCAAATAATGGTCTTATCTTCATAATTTACTTCATATACTCAAATTGCACTGATCCTAAATCCAAAAATCTCGTCTCACCCAGTATGAACTGCTCAGGCAATAAGCCACCCCAGACATAATCAAAAGTCTCATATGATGCCACAATGTGCCAATAGGCCACCAATTCGAACGCGATACGAAAGGAAAACGAAATCTGGAAGGAATTACCTAACTCACGCACTAATACGGACTTTCCTTAGAAAACAGGAAGTAAGGCACACAAAATAGCCTATAGAAAACTATACTCAACATCACACTATTGCGGTGTGCAGCCCGATCCACACATAGATCTCGCATAAGGAGATACACATCGAGCCAACTTTGCTCATTACGACTAAATACCGAATATCGGTCATAAGCATGCTAAATGCATCATAACATCCCTGAGGGAACATATAGCGCCATAAGCTACAAAACTCAAACACAGCTGAGGTGTGATATTCAATCTGAATCTCAAGAGCCATCTTGCTCATAATACATCATTCCTACGCGGATCCTCAACACATAAGCAGTTCCTCAAGCCGTCTCACAACTCACACGGTGCAATGCATCACTGCATGAAATATTTGGCAATGAAATAACACCCTGACTACTCTATAAGGAGCGCATTACTGAAATGAACATAACTGGCCTGACATAGAGCCTGAATTCATATTTAAACCCATCCACCGACCTCAAGTCGATCCTGATCATATCAAACCAAGCCAATAACATTTCAAGGGTCCATACTAATTTCCCTCTTCTCATAACACGCAAGAACAACCACCATAACCGGAGTACTCATCCACAATCCATAACGCAGTAACTGAGTGCCCTCCAGGCATATATCCTCACTTATCGATATCATCACAAATCTTCATACTTGGTTTAACTTCTTCAATCAATCAAGTGACTACATGCCACACTTATACGATCTTCCTATGGGAATCGCTCCCACAACCTTCCGAAACACATAACAGGTCTACACATCCATACCACCGGCCGCACTAACGCTGAAAAGTGATCAAGAATCCCTAACCAGGATGCAAAGCCATTTTCACGAAACACCAATCTCAGGTGACACTGATGACAATACCACATACTTTAAACATCGAAACTCCTTTCGTGCTCATCCGAGCTCGTGACATCCTTGTCGGCACCGAACTGCAACCTTGATTCCTTTCACTTTAAATCCCACAGTAGTCACTGCACCCAACATGCCAATGTACGATGGAACATGACCCTTATTAAAACCCAAAACTGCTAATAGATCAACACTTCATCACATAAAAGCTTTTTACTGACTCGCTTCCGGTGAAACATAGGAACACACAGGCAAATTCTCATAACCTTGGAAATCCACAAATCTCTAAGTAGTGGTCTAAAGCACCATAGCTTTTGCGGAATCAACTTCCTCATAATAAGCCATAACAGTAGAATGCTTCAGAATAATATCAATAACGGCGGATGACAAGCCTCATACGCACCGCCACAGATCACTTGCATAACTTAATCACGCTGACGGAGCTGATCTCTACCACCAACCTGCCAACTAAATTATGGCTAACCAATCTATCTTCTTTCGATTCACCCCAATTGCCTTAGAAATAATACTAATTCCATCCAACACATAACATACTCTATCTGCACTCATCTCGAGTGACCTTGAATCACGAGACCATGCTGCCTCAAATCCCACGAACTGCCTCATATCTCTCAAGTGCTATACCGCAAGTTAAAATATCATAGAAGATTCTGGGCACCTTCTCATAAACTGCTACAAAGCTTGATTCTTAACTGTACTTATAGGTTTGAAATCATTAGGTACCACACTTTATCTTTTGAATTTTACTAGGACCTCTGATGAGAGCCACCCGCTCTGACTTAGCCCCGAATATAATCAATTCCATAAATCTCCTAGCACATGGATGCCCCATTGGTGGAGCACCTGGCAGAATCACTTCCCTAGGAACCCGCATCTTTACAAAGCACACTCCTGAATCCTTCCCAAAGTGCCAATAAGGCCAACGATAGCCCACCTTTAATACTTCCTTGCTCAAATTACCACTTATGGCCCTTTCCCGTAGCTGAAATAGCCCATCGATATGCTAATAGCCAAAAATCTCGCAAGTAGTTAACCATGCAACCTAGTCATAAGCGGTAAACTCTCCCACTTAGCATGAAGCCATCATTTCACAAATCTGGAATTCACCTGTCCTTTTTACCTCTTATTGACATAACCTCGCGCAATCAACCGCCAAAGTTCTCAAAATCTTTATATAAAACCCCTTATTATATTCTGACTCATCAAACATATTTGCACAACTGATTTCTTTGCTATATAACTGATAGAATTCCTTGCAGAAGCCTCGCCAACCACGCGACCGCTAACCTTCTCACTTAGGTAATCCACCTATAGAAGGCTCTCCCCGGCATCTTCCGACGTCGCTACACGGGGTACAATCACTTCGACATCAATAACCCATCCTAAGTCTAAGCTCACTCTCCAACGGCACATGTCCATTTACCCCCCGTGGAAATCATTTAAATACGCGGAAAAATCCTTCCAATTCAAAGTCATGCTACATCCTTCTTCATTTAAGCGGCTCCTTTCCGTTATATTAAATCTTCGGCCGCACAAGAATCCCTACTTCAAATTAGATCCGTAGACCTCAATAACAAAGCACCAATATTCTCAAATTGTTCGAGACTCTCCTTAAGGCGCATAGTCATCTTATTACCAAGCCCTTACGCAGCTCCGCTGCTCTCCCACTTTGGGCAAACTCACTTCTTTAATCAACTGCTCGGCTTGCGCTCCCTAAGCCTGGCCTTTTAGAATTTTAAAACTCCGCCTGACCCTTCCCGCATGTCCTTCTCATCTTCTGTTGCTGAGTCGTTGCCTTAATAAAATTTATCTTCATAGATATCCACAATTGCTGCTAACTTTAAACCTTTCCGAAGGTCATCTTTACCGAACCATCAACATTATAAATACTGATTCAATCCTGAACTACCGTACCCTGCGATATCTGATAATTGTGCCTCCAATTATATCTCACAATATCTTGCCCCAAAGGCGAATTGTAGTAGATCATAACACAGACAAACTTAGTACGTTCAATTAGGACAACGACATCCCATCATAGAAGAAAACTCTACAACGCTTGCAAATACCAAGTATCATTACTTTCACCAGTCCATATCTGACCATCCTTAGCTCGATTGTCTTTCCCCTCTCGGGAATAAAATACCGAATCTCTTGATTATGCACTAAGTAAACCTCCCCCCTTCAAGTCATTCACTGCCCCGACACATGGGCAAAACATCCTACCATCATATCACTACTGCGCAACATTTGTTCATAAGCATCATGGCAACGTGTGCCTAACCTCAGAGCTCTCAAAGGTACTATTACTGAGCTTAAACATTAGAATATCCTTCCATAAAGTGAAGGTAATAATCCAGTCAACTACACCGGGAGAAACATCCCGTATCAAATCTGTAGTACCATTATGGTTCTTCAATTCTAGATTTATAACAGGCGATTCGCGTCGCATAATATTGAGTAGGAAGAAACAAAGGCATAAGCCTCATATGAAATCAAATTGCACGATAAGGAATCAAGAAGGGAAGTACTCCTAACAGTCCTGCAGCCTCCCGAGGATAAGTACAGACGTCTCTGTACCAATCCGCGAGACTCTACTAGACTTGATCATGACTCATGAGACCCTAGAAACCTAGTGCTCTGATAACATGTTGTCACGACCCAAAATCCACTAAGAGTCATGATGGCGCCGGACACTGCTGTCAGGCAAGCCAACCAAAATTACTTAATCAAAATCTCATTTTATTACTTTTGAAATCTAGGATTTTCCTTCAGATTTAGCAATTTTTAAAAATATAGTCTCAAATCAAATTTAAATGATAAGCAGTTAATACAATACTTCAAACCATCTCAGAACCCGGTGTCACAAGTGCATGAGCATCTACTGATAAGAAAGTAAAATGCAACATCAGTTCGAAATACAGTGGACAGAAAATAAATACAATACACTGAAAGGGACTACACTAGCTGCGGGTCGCCTCGAATAATGCAACTCTTCTAGACCCAGAATCATCTGCGCTGCTACGGCCAGTAGGCTGCTAGAGATACATATACCTGTGCAACAAAAATGCATAGAAGTATAGTATGAGTACGTAAACAACGTGTACTCAATGAGTATCCCGCCTAATCTCGAAGAAGTAGAGACAAGATGGTCAACTTCGACACTTACTAGAGGTCAATTGAAAATATACTAAAAATGTGAGGAAATCATGGATTTATACAGCAGTTCTAATTCACGAAGCCAGAAAATAGGTAAACACCTTCAACAAATAATCAAGGATTTAAAAGTTTACTCTTCATTATCTTATCAATTTATATCTAGCCACGAAGGGAAAATTTCACATTTTAAAATTCTCAAGCGACTATATAACATGCACAAATAACAGCGAGGCGACGACCCGATCCAACAGAAATAAACTGTGCACTTGCCGAGGGTCGACGACGCGCCTATAGATGCATCTATTTAATCTGCCGAGGTGTTCGGCCCGTTCAATAAATAAACACATACCCTGCTCGCGAATCATGCATGCGACGCAGGTACACATAGAGATACATGCTCAATCAGTCAATTAAGAACTTATCGAGGGATATTTATCCAAATAAAACAATTTCTCTTTTTAACAATTCTGCAAAAATGATGTTTAATCCCTTTTTAAATTCATTTGCTAATCCAAGGTGATATAAGTAATTAAATCTATCAATGGGTCCATAAATAATCCAAGTATAACATGCTTGTGGGTCCTTACTACCCAGACAATAGCATAATAGTAGCTACACACGGACTCTCGTCACCTCGTGCGTACGTAGCCCCCGCAAATAGGAGCACATAATCAATTATTTTACATATGGGGACAATTCCCTCTTACAAGGTTAGAAAGGAGACTCACCTCGCTCTTAAGATCCAAACCGGCATTCCACGCCCTTCCGAAGACTCTAATTGATGCACCACGCTCCAAAACTAGCCAATGGTTACACAAATCCATTAATATATGCTCAAATATTCATTACAATCTAATTTATAGCAATTTGTAACTCCGATCGAAAAGTTGACCAAAATGCCCTAGGGCCCACGTGCCCGAAATCCGAATTTTTTTGAAGATAACGATTACCCATGACCTTAGGAACTCAAATATATAATTTACTCCTAATTCCATGCTCAAATTCGTGGTGAAACCCAATTTATCAACTGTTCTAGGTTTTCTTCCAAAAATCCCAACTTCCTCACAATTTTCATGTCTAATTCCATGATATAATCTCGTATTTAATTTGAAAATGAGTAGGAGTAACTTACCTTAACATAGATGACGAAATCCCTTCTTGGGGCCCTCCACAAATCGCCCCAAGCCATGAAAAATATGAGATAAATGAATTCAACCCCGATTTTAAACAACCATTCTGCCCCAGCTATTTTCGCTTTTGCGGTTCCGCTTTTGCGGATCTAGGGCCGCTTCTGCGGTCCACCCAAGGTTGCCCTTTTTTTTGCCACTGCGATGCCCCCCTCCGTAGATGCGGTCCCGCTTCTGCAGAAATTTGACCGCATCTGCGGTCCACTTTGAGCCGACCAAAATCGCTTCTGCGACCACTTCTCCGCAGATGCGGTCCCGCTTTTGTGGAACCTTGACCGCATCTGCGGTCCTCAAGCCTTTGACCACAATTTCGCACATGCGCCTTCCTAGCCGCTTCTGCGGCCTCATTTCCGCAGGTGCGGTAATGACAGCAACCAGACCCTTCAGCCTTCTTCAAAATTCCATTTTTTATCCGTCAACCACCCCGAATCCACCCGAGGCCCCCGGGACCTCAACCTAACCTACCAACCAATCCCAAAACACATTACGGACTTGCTCGAGGCCTCAAATCATATCAAACAATGTTAAAACCATGAATTACACCCCGATTCAAGCTTTATGAACTTCAAAATTTAAAATTTCTATTTCCGATATTTAAACCTATCAAATCACGTCCGATTGACCTCAAATTTTGTGCACAAGTCATATTTGACATTACGAACCTACTCCTACTTCCGAATTTGGATTCCGACCCCGATATCAAAAAGTCAACTTTCTGTCAAACTTCTCAAAACCTTCAAATTTCTATCTTTAGCCAAATGACTCCAAAATGACCTACGAACCTCCGAATTCACTTCTGATCGCGCCCCCAACTCCAGAATCACCATATGGAGCTATTCATAATCTCAGAATCCCAAACGGACATCGATAATACTGAAATGCACTTCAAGCCAAACTTATGAAATTTCTTCTAAAATGCTAACTTACACAATAGGCGCCAAAACATTCCCGGGTTATCTAAAACCCTAACCGGGCATACGCCCTAGTCCGAAATCATCATACGAACCTGTTGGAACCTTCAAATCCTGATTCCGAGGTCGTTTACTCAAAATTCCAATCCTAGTTCTTTATTTCTACTTTAAACTTTTAAAATAAGGATTCTCCTTCCAAATCAACTCTGGACTTCCCGAAATTCAATTCCTACCACACGTATAAGCCACAATACCTGAAATGAAGCTGCTCATGGCCTCAGACTGCTGAACGAAGCACTAGGGATCAAAACGACCGGTCGGGTCGTTACATTAACTAGTTTTAATTTAGATTAAAAATTGGAGTACCTTTAGTTTGCCTTCAAAATATATATAACCCTTTTCTTAAAATAATTTGAGGTGTGCCATGCCTTAAATCTATAACACATGGCCCTCGCAAATTTAAATCAAGAACTAATTCTTCTTAAAATAATTTGGGGTATACACAAATACAAATCATATAATCTATGGCCCTCACATAAACAAAAATTAGTATAGAAATTGCCTTGACCTTTCGTAGTTGCTTTAGGTGCGTTAATTAGATAATTGTCATAGCTACGGGTACGGTTCCCGTGATGTAGTTGTGACGCTTAATTACTAAAATCTAGGGGTACATTTATGTGACCCGACCACGATTCAATCTTTTAAAAATTAAACATGTTGTAGATCGTGGGTACGGTTCCCGTGACATGATTCGCAATATGTAACAATAATTGTTAAAAGTGGTTATAAAGTAAAAAATGCACAATAGGTTTAAAATGTGTAGTAAATCAGATAATAGGCCAATTTTTAATAGTTTAAGCGACTGTCTAGAACCACAGAACCTGGGAATGCCTAACACCTTCTTCCGTGTTAACAGAATTCCTTATCTAGAATTTCTGGTTCGCAGACTTAAAATAAAAGTTGAATTTCCTCGATTTGGGATTTTAAAATAAACCGGTGACTTGGGACACCAAATAAACTATTCCAAGTGGAGATTCTAATAAATAAATAATCTCATTTCGAATATTGTCACTTAAATTGGAAAAACTCCCTATATACCCTCGGGTGTTAAAAAGGAGGTGTGACATTGCTTAGCTAGAATCTCTCCGGGTTCGGCCATGCTCGATTTCTGATGTATCATTCATCCGCTCATGGTTATAATTTGTGGGCACCTTCAGTCTCACTTGAGCTAGTAACGAGTAATGTTGTTACTCGCTTCTTAACGGGAAATCGGTGGTAACTCTATGCCCGATTTTACCCGTATACAGATAGTCCCCTCACTTCTCAGAGAGTAGATTATGGGAGCGATGAGAAGCGACTAATTGACCCTGGTGCCTTCTCTCATACATCATGAGCAAGCTGATGAACCAAAATGACCCATCAGTCACGTCGTTCTGATTTTGGACACGCGTCAGCCTTCGGTTGAAAACCCCCGGTAGTTACCGAATTCGAAACATCTTGCAATCCTTACTTTTTCCCTATAAAAGTTTCGATTTACTATTTTCACTTTTTTACTTTATGACTTCAAATTTCCTTAAGTTACCCTCAACTTTTATATCTTTATCCATTCATCATTCTTTTAAATCTTCATAACATGTTCTTCATATCTTCATATCCTCATAGTTCATCTTCAAACCTTCATATCTTACCTTGAAACTTTCAAACCAAATCTTTAAATCTTCATATATAGTCCTTAAATCTTTAGATACTCACATAGAAATGGTGAAGACCTTAAAATCGGTACCTCAGAACACTCACAAATAACTTTTTCCTCAGCCATAGGCACCAAGGCAGTGCCTCCGGCAGTATCCTCGGGACCTCCTGTCACACCTCCTTTTGGCGCTACCGCACCCCGCGAAGGGCGTGGTAGAGGGAGTTTTTCCAATTAAAGGACAA
>MU682654.1:18371-36112 GCA_026770625.1 Nicotiana glauca
TAAGGAGTGCAATTACGAATTTTTAGTGGAATAATTTATAATTAATTATGGTAGATATTAATTTCAAAAATTAGAAATTAATTCCATAATTGGAGCCTTGTTAATTAAATTTTGTGGTCCCTACTGTGCTTAAATAATAGGAAATAAAGAAACCTTTTTTCTCGTGGAAAAGAAAACCCAATAGGTTTTGAAAAAGGGTCTTAACCCTTAAAACTTGTGCTATAAATACATAAGATTTTCCACCTAGAGGTGAGAGCACATGGTGGCTGAAATTTTCAGCCAAGTTTTCCTAGAAATTTCGCCCACACGAAATTGCTATTTCCGGTATTATTTGGGTAACACAGTAGAAGACCGTGGAACGTTCGAGGATTACGATTGTGCGGTTAATGGAGATTCCATTGAGAAGTTATGGAATTGAAGGCTCACGTGATAGAAGAGATATGTTCACGCCTCAAGAGGTAACCCTTGAAATCCCGTTTATGCTAGTTGTCTAGATTACATGTAATTTTGATACTGGGATTGCTTCCGCTGCTTATTATAATTCATTAATTACCACTAGCTATCTTAGACAAAAACCTTACCAGACTAGTCTAACAACTGTACGAAGTAAGGCAAGACTCAACTACCTCCTAACCTATAACTCTAATACTCGACCTCCACATTTTCCTATCAAGTGACATGTCCTCGTAAATCTAAAGCCACGTCATATCCTTCCTGATTACCTCTCCCCAATACTTCTTAGACCACCCTCTACCTCTCCTCGTGCCCTCCATAACCAGCTGTTCACACCTCCTTACAGGAACATCTGGGCTTCTTCTTTGTACATTCCTGAACCATCTGAGTCTCGCTTCCATCTTGTCATCATTGGGAGCCACACGCACCTTCTCCTGAATATTATCATTCCTAATCTTATCCATTCTAGTTTGCCCGCACATCCACCTCAACATCCTCATTTCTGCCACTTTAATCTTCTAGATATGTGAGTTTTTAACAGGCCAACACTCAGCCCCGTACATTATGGCCGGTCTAATCTCCGCTTATAAAGTTTACCTTTGAGTATCAGTGGCACTCTCTTGTCACGCAGGTTGTCAAAATATAAGAAAGTAAACAAACAAATAAGTTATGAGAATTATTCAACAAATAATTTATACAACAACAACAATAAGAAGAATCCAATATAATTTCACAAGTGTGGTTTGGGGAGGGTAGTGTGTCCGCAGATGGGTCTGCCACGAGTAGTAGAAGAAGACAAAACTCTAATACTAATATATGGAACTTGTACATGCTCTTGAGCTGCATCCATAAATTCAAGTATCCCTCCGTCTTTACACTTCAATAACGACCTTTGTGCATCTTCTTTTTTCATCAATATTTTTACTTTTACCCCATTATTTGCATTATCAACAGCAACTGCGTTATATTTCTTTTGCTCCCCGTGGCTAATTTCATCTTCTTTTGGATGTTGGTATTTAGGTTCAAGATCAAACTTCACTTGTGTTTTGATTTTAGGCTTCTTCTTAATATTCAGCTCATCTCTGCATATATACGTAGTAGGAATACTACTACTTCCAATCTTTTTTTTTTGGAGTTACTAATTCTTTCACCAAGCCATATTTCCTTTAGCAAAGAACTAGAAAATCCCAAATTATTTTCACCATCTTTAATATATATTGTACAAGGAGAAAGCTAGGAAAGTTGAGAGTAAAGGATGTGATGACCCAAAAAGTCATCACTTATTTTAAAATGAAACTCTACGTTCCGAGGCCTTAAAAACCTCCCTTAGCATCACCTCAATTTGCGTGTACAGTCCAGGCGCGTAGCCAGAAAGCCTAAATATGAAAATCTGTGAAAATAATAAGTTTTGACTATAAAATGAATTAATTTGACTTCGGTCAACGTTTTGGATAAACGGACTCAGACCTATGATTTAACAGTCCTAGAGGGTTCATAGGAAAATATGAGACTTGGGCGTATGCCCGGAATCTAATTCCGAGGTCCTAAGCCCGAGAAATAAATTTTTGAAAGAAATTATTTTCTGAAATTGTTTATAAGGTTTGGAAATGAATTTTGATTAGAACATATTGGTATCGGACCCGTATTTTGGTTCTGACACTCGGTATAGGTCTTATATATGATTTAAGATAATTCTGTGAAGTTTGGTAAGAAACGGAATCCATTTGACATGATTCGAACCTTAAATGCAAATTTGATGTTTAAAGAAGTTTTGAGAAATTTCATTGATCTTGAGGTTTAATTCGATGTTCATGATGTTATTTTGGTGATTTGAATACACGAATAAGTCTGTAGGATATTTTTAAGATTGTGTGTATATTTGGTTTGGAGCCCCGAGGGCTCTGGTGATTTTTGGATAGGCCACGGGGTGAAAGTTTGGACTTAAGGAATTGCAGGCCTGCAGGCTTCGCAATTCCCAAACCGATGTTCACTATTCCCAAGCTTCGCAATTCGCAAACCCATGTTTGCAATTCCCCAGCTTCACATTTCCCAGCGCATGTTCGTAATTCCCAAGCCAGTAGAGGTCAGGGTTCACAATTGCGAACCCACCATATCAAAGACCTGAAATTTTTATACTTAGACGATTTTAAACCCATTTTTCATATTCTCTCAATACATAAACACACTTAGGCGATTTTTCAAGGATTTCTTCTCCTCCAAATCAATTGTAAGTCATTTTTAACTAACTTTCTTCAATTCTTAACATCTTTTAACATGATTTCAACTTCAAATCAATAATTTTCATGGGGGAAATTGGGTGTTTTGGGCAGAACCTAGGTTTTGGAGATTTGAACCTCGATTTGAGGTCCGATTTCAAAATAAATTTTATATTTGGGTTCATGGGGGAATGGATAATCGGGGTTTGGTTCGAACGTCGGGTTTTAACCATGTGGGCCCGGGGGCAATTTTTGACTTTTTGGGTAAAACTTTGGGAAATTTATTTTCATGCATTCAAATTGATTCATTTAGCGTTTATTGACGTAATTAAGTAACTTGTGACTAGATACAAACGAATTGGTTGTGGAATCGAGGGATAAAGCTATAATTGAATCGTGAATTGTGTTCATGGCATCGACGTAAGTGTTTGGTCTAACCTTAGCTTGAGGGATTAGGAGTTGTGTCCTATTTGCTATTTGTTTCTTGTTGAGTATGACGTATTGGCATGGTTACGAGTATCTATACGTTGGGGTCGAGCATGACCGTGAGTCTTATATTGTGATTTTCATGACTTCTCTGTGTTATTCATGCCTTGGTGAAGGTTTCTATTGTTGTGTAAAGTTTGTGAAAAGAATTGTGACCTATGAAAATTGAGGAGTGTTGGCTCAAGTTGTATAACGAATTGTGAAAGTATAAGTGACAATTGAACTTTTAGAGTATTGGCTCGAGTTGTGAAGTGAATTGTGAAGTAAAAGTAAGAAAGAGAAGAGATCATTATGTTATCACCCTTGGCGGGCTATTGTTGATTTATTTGTTATCTCCCTTGCCGGGATGTTGATGTTATTGATGTTGTTCCCTTGCCAGGATTCTTATTGCAAATTTCTTTTATTTCCTTGCCCTATTGTTTGTGATTGTTGTTTGGGTAAGGAAGAGAGTTAAAGCACGAAGGATGATGCCGTGCATTATTTATTTTGTGAGGAAAGAGTATAAAGCATGAAGGGAGATGTCGTGCCGCACGATGTATCATTCTGTGCCTATTATATTGATTTTATGGTGAAGAAAGAGTGTAAAGCACAAAGGGTGTTTCCATTCCGCACGATGTACCATTCCGTGCGTATTGTATTGATTCTTATGGTGAGGACGAGAGTAAAAGCACAAAGGGTGATGCCGTGCACTTGTCCTTGATTTTCCTGATTCTTGCTGATAATTGAGTTATGTTGTCCTTTACGTTTATTTACTGATTTTCTATTTTTACTTAATTTTATTTTGAGGTTATAGATTCCCTTACCCTATTTTCCTTGTGATTGTTGTTTGGGAAGAGCGTAAATTACGAAGGGTGATGCCGTGTATTATTTTGGTGAGAGAGTGTTAAAGCACGAAGGGTGATACCGTGTATTGTTTTAGAGAGAGAGAGAGAGAGAGAGAGAGAGAGAGAGAGAGAGAGAGAGAGAGANATGTCGTGCACTTGTCTTTGATTTTCTAATTTTTATTGATAACTGTGTTATGGTTTCTCTAAACTAAATTGTTGGTTTCCTATTGATATTTGTTGTACCTCGCAGCATGATTTCCCCTTCCTATTTTTAATTGAACTGTGGTGATCCTCATATTTATTTGTTGATCTTTTGTTACTATTTGATGTTTCCCCGCAGCATGTTTTCCCTCCCCCATACTTGACTGTATATGACTGTTTCTTTCTATACTTCTTTCCCGTTGTATATAGTTAAATTGCACATGTTTATTTGGTAGTCTAGTCCTAGCCTTGTCACCACTTCGCCAAGGTTAGGCTAGGCACTTATCAGCATATGGGTTCGGTTGTGTTGATACTACACTCTGCATTCTTTTGTGTAAACCCCAGTGTTTTAGACTTCGGACCGCAGTGAGATTGTTGATTCTTGCTCATCAGGTGACCCGAGGTAGTCCTGCAGGCGTTCGCAGGCCTTGGCGTCTCCTTTTATCTACTATTTTCATTTCTTTCATGTATTTCCAGAGACAGTATTGTATTTATTTCTTTCAGACCTTTAATTGTAGTATTCTTAGACCGTCTGTGAAACTGTGATACCAGTCAAGATTCAAACAGTTGTATTAGATTCATGTTCTGATAGCTTATTGTTTTTTCTTCCGCTTATGTTAAATTTCACTGTTTAAATGCTATTACTTTGAAATTGTTAATGAATATAAAATAGGTAAAAAGGTAAATTGTGCAAATAATCATCTTGCCTAGCTCGTTTTAGTAGGCGCCATCACGACTTCCGGGGGTGGAAAGTCCGGGTCATGACAAAGGAATCTTTTGTAAAATAAAAGGAGTTGTAGAGAGGAAGATGAAGAAAGATGTAACGACCCGGACAGTCAATTTGAGAATTTGCACTTCGCTCGGTAGTTTGGGGGCACGAGTAGCTCTGTATGATGTATTAGGACTTGTGTGAAAAATTTGAGTTTATTCCGAGTTGATTTGATGTGCTTCAGCTTGAGTTTTTGGAAGTCGACAGTTCAAAAGTTCATTAAGTTATTTGAGATGCATTTCGTCGTTTTGATATCATTATGTGTGTTTTGAGACCTCGAGTAAGTCTGTATTATGATATGGAACTTGTTGGTATATTTCGATGGGGTCCCGAGGCGCTCGGATGAGTTTCGGATAGGTTTTAGGTTGTGTTGCGCTCGTTTTTCTTATATTTTGGCGTCGTTTCTCCAAGCATAAATAGTACCACATTGAACAAATGAGCTCTGATTTCTGTTTTGATTGAAGCATTAGATTCGTATCATAATTACGGAGCCACAAAAAAATCGTCAAATTTGGACATCGTATGAAGATTTTGTGATCTTTTGGCTAAGAATTGGGTTGTCAGATTTTTTCAGATTAATTACGAAATTTCCACTGCTGTGTATTTAAAAATTTACACTATTTTCAAATATTGAAATCAATATATCTCCTTCAATATAAGGTCAAATGAAGTGATTCAAGATCCTAACTTGACTAAAATTTCACAAGGAATCCATTGGAGGTATTAAAAGTAAGTTTCGAGATCTATTGGCATAAGAAATGAGGCAGAATAGTATTAAAAATGAGGGTTTTGTGCATTTAACATATTTTGGGTTGGGGAGCTCGGAATTGGGCAATTTTTCGAGGTGCTTTTCAGGATATGAATTAGGGTAAGTGTTTTCTACTTGTTTTTATTATATTTCATGAATATATCTTCGATTTTAGCTTTTAATTGATGTTTAAAGAAGAAATTAGAGATTTTGGCCTAAAGTTTCATAATATCAATTTTTGAGTTTTGAACATCGATTCAGAGTCGGATTTGAGTAAAACTAGTATAGTTGAACTTGTAATTGAATTTGTTGATGGGGTTTGTGAGTTTTGTCGGGTTCCAAGGTGCGGGCCCAGGTTGGGCTTTTTGGCTGATTTTGAGCTTTTGATTAAAGATGCGACCTTTTTCGATTGGGATTGGTTCCTTTAGCATTGTTTGATGTATTTAAGTTGTTTTTGATTAGTTTCGAGCCATTCGAAGGTCGGAAAGCGCGTGATGGGATTCTTGGAGCATCGCTTGGTTTGCTTGGTGTTAGAATTGGCTTGTTTAAGATAAGTAACTCTCCTAGACTTAGTGTTGAGGGTATAAAATCCCAATTTATGTGCTATGTGATTGGTGTTGAGGTGAGGCACATGCTAGGTGACGCGCGTGCGGGCGTGGACCCTGTGAGTTGTGACTCTGTTGTTTCCAGGGCACTGAATTGTGGCCCTATTTTATTGATATCTGTGGTTTCACCATGTGATAAGATAAATGAGATGTACATCATGCCAGATATCATGTTTAGGCTTATGCTAATAATGTTGGGACCCATAGTGGTCGTTTCTTGCTGTCATCTCGTTGAATTCATTGATATTTCGTACTCGGTTACATTCATGCATTCATATCATATCTCAGGCTCAGTTGTTACTTATTGATACATCATATCATTGTTCCGGGTCAGTTTTCATGACATTGTGAGCCCGTGGGTGAGACTGGAGAGATTGATGGCTGAGTGAGGCCGAGAGCCTGATTATGAGTGACAGTTATGGGATTGGGCTGCACGCCGCAACAGATGATTGATTATGCTTTCATTGGCTTATTATTACGCTTGGACAGAAGGAGCCCCTCCGGAGTCTACAAGCCCCTAGTGAGCGCAGATGATATTATTGAGGGATGGATTTCCAAGGACATGGATTTGTCTGAAGTACTTGATTACATTCAGGGATGGATCTTCCCTTGGTATGGAGATGGATCTTCTCCATGAGGCTGGATTGGCCTGTTTTCTCAGTACTGGGTGACTTATAGGTAATGATATATATATTTCATGATGGATCTTTCCTGGGCCGTATGGGCCATATACAGTACCGAGTGGTTAATTATGATGAGTGAAAGGTGTGATACAGTGAGGTTGAGTACTCCGAGAGTGTGCATACATGATTCATCTTTGAGATACATGACATTGGCATGCATATATGACATACATGCATAGAGATACATTTTCCTCATGCTGTGCGGTATCCCGTCATTCATGACATTTTACACATATTAATATGCGTTCATAGAGAGGTATCTCACATTTGCAATCTGGATAGAAAATGAAACATCTTATTTGTCACACCTTATTTTTCCTACACCCCGGAAGGGTATAAAAGAGTTTTTTCAATTTAAGTGACAATCAAAACGGGATTATTTATCTAAAAATCAGAGTCGCCACTTGGGATAATCATGGTGTCCCAAGTCACCGGTTTAAAATCTCGAATCGAGAAAAGTTGACTCTATTTACGGTCTGCAAACCAGAAATCCGGGTAAGGAATTCTGTTAACCCGGGAGAAGGTGTTAAGCATTCCCGAGTTTCGTGGTTCTAGCACGGTCGCTTTGATCATACTTGGCTTATTAAAATTGTTTAGTTACTCATTTTAGAGTCTATGTGCATTTACCTCTTACCGCTTTTAAATTAAGAAAATTATCTTGAAACGGGTCACGCGTATGTGTACCCGTTTGTTTGGTGCGTCAAAAATCATGTCACGCGAATGTGTCCACAATTAATAACGCTTTATTATTATTAAGAGTGTTTGGACGAAGTTGCGCGAATGCATACTCCGGTTTTGTTTTAAAAAATCGTAATTATGTTACGCGAACATATACGCAATCACGATTGTGTTTTAAACGGCCTTAAAGGCTAGTCTACGAATATGAATCATTTTATATCTAGGTTATAAGAAATTAATATGAGGGCCATATGTGATTTAATGGTGAATGGAACACCTCAAGCTATGTAAACTAAAATTAAGTAAAAGCCCAAAAAACCTATTTTTATTATATAAAAAAAAAGTCTGTCGATGTTGCACGAACGCATACCCCAAATTGGTATTTAGACTCGTAATCATATTACGCGAACGTATACACAACCACGATAGTAAATTGAATGCGCCTAGAAGGTTCGCCTACATGGGTGGTTGGCCTAAATATGTTTCTACCGGTTAAACTGACAAAGTAGGCTTTAAAATAATTAAGGCTCGATTTCTTTTCGATTCACTCAAATCCATAATACGCTGACAATGAATTTCAGTTCTCTCACACAGACTCTTTCCAGTTTCAAATTCTTTCATAGTGGGCACCTAATTAAGCATGAACTAAAAAGCGCATACACCGGCAGTGAGCATTTGTGAAATTGTTATACTATTGAATACTCATGTTAATCTCGAGTAATAAAACAATGAAATTTGCTTCCAACTTAGACAATTTAAGTTCAAGATATCATAAATGAGACTGAAGTTTGCATCAATCTATCACCCAAATGCTCATTATTTTGTAAAAAAAAAACAAAGAAAACTGAACACCGGATGGGTGCAGAATTCAAGTCTCAATTCTGAACTAACTAAATTACAAGCACATGAGGTGAAATCTGAATATCAGTTATGAATTTGCCAACAACAAAAAAAACATGCAGAGCTTAGCTAAATTTACAAACTATCAAACCATTAACTCATCACAAATACTCCAAATGAATTCTGAAAATGTGGCCTATTTATAAATCAAAGTTCAAAGTCTATGAACTAGACTAAACCTGGAACAAATCTAGGCTAGATCGAAGGAAAATGTTAAGCAAATCCAAATCTAACTACCAGTTCAACTTACATACAAATTTCAGCTAAGATTGACCAAAATCATACTAGAGAATAGTGAACTAATAAACTAATACTACTACATCAGTCCATGTTCAGAACAAACAGCCAGAAATATAAGAGAATTAAACTAAGCTAACAGTTGCGAAAGTGCAGAAGAATTGAATAAGCAACTACATTAATTCTATTCAAGTGAACCAACTTCATATTCATCCATTTTCATACACTGTAAGATGAGATGAATACCTGGATAATCAGCAAAGAAAACCAAATATTAGCTTGAAATTAAAGGTGAAGAAGCAGGAGTAAATCAAACAGCAACCAAATCCAACCACAACTTCAAGTGCAAACCACTTCCAATTCAAGAATTTGAGATAAAACAGTAAAAAAAAACCCAATCTAGCTGAAACTACAGCAACTTAAACCAAGCTTTACAAATCCAAATTCAACTGATTCAAAACTTGTCTCCAAAACTAAACAGATCAGAGAATACCAAAACAAAATGCAATGGAACAGTAAAAATCTTTCTGTGTTTTCTTTTTAGCCGTCTCAGAATTCTTAGGGATTTTTAGCTCTTCCAGAACTGACTTGAAAGGCAAGTACACAATGCCATTATAGGCAAGTCATTAGGGCAAGCTTCAGATTTCAGTTTTTACCCTTTACCCCTTTTTGAATTTTCATTTTAGCTTAGGTGACCCTAAATTATTGACTTGCTATCCAAGTTTTTACCTCTCATATTTCTGAAATTCACAAAGGACCCCTCACTAGAAGCTTTCTATTCAGTTATTAAAGATTCCCTAACCCCAAATACCTAAACTACCCTCCCAATACCCTGTTAATTACCCCCTCAAACCTCACAGACAAAGCAGGGTCAAACATGACCAAAACTAATTTTAAACCCAGGCTAATGGGGCGGCTGTCTTCACACCATGGGCTAGTAAATGACAGACCCCAAGCACAAACAAAACAAACAAAATCCAGGAGAAAAGAAGCCCAATTCATGACAGCAACAACACACATCATTTAATCAGAATCCTATTTTCTTTTTCTTCTTCTTCTTCTTCTTCTTCTTCTTTTTTTTTTTTTTGAAAACGTTTTGGTCTGAAATTAACATTAAGCTATTAACTACCATACTAACTTAATCTTACAGAAAAAGAGAGGGAGCCGAAGACCAAATGTTGAACCAAAGGGAGGAACAGAACATATCGAAAGATAGGGAAACATCCACAATCTGTTAAAAACTTCAAAATCCTCAATGACGAAGCTGACTCGAAATCGAAACTCCAATGAACTCAAACGCTGGACCCACTGGTGAAAATTGTAACCCGAATATCAACTGAACCTTCGTTCGTAGCTAATAATTCGCGCCACAATTCTCATCATGAGTTTGGAAAGAAACAAAGCGGAACCTAGAAAAAGGCGAATCGATTCAAAGAACATGCCCGAAATAAAGCCATGGTTGAAGGGCAGAGCGTTCTTGGCAACGACCAGATCTCCCTTGATGAAGAACTGAGGGGTTCATGCAAGCACTAACACGAACTGAAGACTTAAACCAGAAAATTTTAGGCAAAGAGAAGAAAGCATGGATTTTTAACTTTTGATCTGAAATTGGGAACACTCCAGTGGTCTTTTGGACAAAATAGTGGCGGGACATGAAAGAAGGGACGATGGAGGTGGATGGTTATGATTTGGGTGTGTTTGGAGGAGCTTCGCCGTCGTGAGGCGATTTCTGGATGGCAGAGTTACGACGGAGGGAGGTGGTGATTTGGGAGAGTAGAGAAATTAGGTCTTCTTTGTTTGGAATGAGGCGAAATGAACGGCCGTAGTTGAATTTAGTCGTTTAATGATAGAGACGGATGAAACGACGTAGTTTAATACTGAAACTACGTCGTTTTGGGGCTAGCATAGAATGGACCGGGTCAGGGAATGGGTTGGGCTGGGACGAATGGGTTCTGGTGGGAAATTATTTGGGAATGAAATTAAAATGGCCCAATTTTCCTCTTCTCTTCATTTTATTTCAAAACAAACTTCATTCAAAATTCCTTTTCTTCTCTTTTCTCTTTTATTTTTTCAAAAATTAATTAAAATTAAAATTAATTCCTAGAACTAAGAAAAAGAACTAATTAAACCTAAAATGATAATTAACACAATTAATTAAAAACAAATTAACAGAAAAATCACTCAAAATCAAAGCTAAAAGTAAAAGTGCAAATTAAACTATTTTTTTGCGATTTTTCCATTTTATGAACGAACGGTTGTTTTAGAAGTAGAGAATGTGATGACCCAAAAGGTCATCACTTATTTTTAAATTGCGTTTTGAGGCCTTACAAACCTTTTTTAGCATCACTTCGATAAGTGTGTGCAGTCCGGGCGCGTAGCCGGAAAGCTTATATGTGAAAATCTGTGAAAAATGATAAATGTTGACTATAATATAAGTTAATTTGACTCCGATCAATGTTTTAGGTAAATGGATACAGACCCGTGATTTCACAGTCCCCGAGGGTCCGTAGGAAAAAATGTGACTTGGGTGTATGCCTGGAATCGAATTTCGAGGTCCTAATCCCGAGAAATGAATTTTTAAAGAAAATTATTTTCTAAAAATTTTTAAACGAATTTGAAATGAATTTTGATTAGAACATGTTGCTATCGGGCCCGTATTTTGTTCTCGATGACCGGTATAGGTGTTATATGTAATTTAAGATAACTCTGTGAAGTTTGGTAAGAAACGGATCCGTTTGACGTGATTCGGACCGTAAATTCAAAGTTTGATGCTATAAGAAGTTTTGGAATATTTCATTGATTTTGAGGTTTAATTCATTGTTACTGAGTTTATTTTGGCAATTTGATTGTATAGATAAATTCATATGATATTTTTGAGTTAGTACGTATGTTTGGTTGGAGCCCCGAGGGCTCGGGTGATTTTGGATAGGGGTCGTGGTGATTTAGACTTAGAAATATCTGGTTTTCTGTTGTTGCTGGTGTCCAGTTATTTTGTGTTATGCGATCGCATAGGAAGGCTCGTGATCACATAGTGTAAACTTTAGGGGTCCTGTTTCGCGCTATGCGTTCACATAGGTCCTTCCGCGATCGCATAGAGAAAATTCCGGGAGGTCACAATTTGTTCTTTGTGATCGCATTCTTTCTTCCGCAATCGCGATGTATTAAACCAAGCCTGGGAAGGGAACTCATTTTCTTCTATGTAATCGCACTTCTTTGTATGCGATCGCAATGGCAAGTCTCTCTTACCCTATGCGATCGCATTCCTTTCTTCGCAATCGCATAGACCAAAATTTTGCCCAGTTATTTTAAGTTCTAAAAACATAATACATTACGGGATTTTCACCATTTTCATAAACTTCATCTTCTCCACACCCCTTGGGCGATTTTTGAAGATTAACTTCACCATAGATTCATAGGTATGTAATCCTAAGCTCGTTTTCTATCAACACCCACCAGATTTCTAGACCTAAAACATGAGATTAAGGGTAGAAAATTAGGAATTTGAGTAGAGTTAGGGCTTTTTGATTATTTGATTATTTGACCTCGTTTTGGGGTCGGATTTCAAAACAAAGTATATAATCGGGCTCGTAGGTGAATGGGTGATGGAGTTTTGGTCCGAACCTCGTATTTTGACCAAGCAGGCCTGGGGTCAATTTTTGAATTTTTGGGAAGAATGATTAGAAAGCTATAATTAATTATTGGAATTTGATTGTTTAGCATTTATTGATATTATTAAGTCGATTATGTCTAGATACAATTGATTTGGAGCCTAGTTCGAAAGGAAAGGCAGTGTTTGAGGCTTGAGTTGGCCGTGGAAGTTCGAAGTAAGTGTTCGGTCTAATTATAGCTTGAGGTATTAGGAGTTGTGTCCTATTTGCTATTTGCTTCTTGTCGAGTATAATGTATAGGCATGGTGACGAGTATTTATATGTTGGTGTCGAGCATGACCGTGAGTCTTAAATCGCTATTTGTTGTGTTTTTAAATGATACTACGGATGCTTTAATTGGTGATTCTCGATATTGAGAAAGGATTTAGTCTATTTTCGTGGAAATTACTTATGATTGAGTATTGGTGTTAGCTGAGATGAGTAAGAGTTGAGTTAAGATTAGTTATAGTTGATTCTCCCTTGCCGGGACATATTTACTTTTACTCTTGAATCCCTTGCCGGGATAGTGTAGTTATTATTGATCCCTTGCCGGGAATCGTGGTATTGTAGAGTTTAAGGTATATAAATATATTGGACCGGGTCGCACGCCGAAACAATGTTATATTAGATCGGATTGCACGCCGCAAAAATATTATAATGGATCGGGTTGCACGCCGCAAAAATATTATATTGGATCGGGTTGCACACCGCAATGGTGTTAAGTGATAAGGGATCGAGTTGCGTGTCGTAACTGTGTTATTATTGTTTTATTGTAGATTTTGTATTGTTATTTCATATTTTTCTTTAGTTTCAGCTGGATTTGCTATTTTCCCGGTAGCATGTACCCCATCCTATTTAAATTGTTTATTCCCGTTTATTTTCCGTTGTATATCATAAACTGCACAGGTTTATTTGGAGTCTGGTCTTAGCCTCGTCACTACCTCGTTGGGGTTAGGCCAGGCACTTACCAGTATATGGGGTCAGTTGTGCTGATGCTACACTCTGCACTATGTACAGATACCAGAGCAGCATTTGGATAGTAGCACTTGGGGAGACAACCTTCAGTCCATCCAGAGATCCCGAGGTAGTCTTGCAGGCGTCCGCAGGCCCGGCGTTGTCTTCTACCTATTTATATGTTATGTTTTCACTTGTTTCCGAGACAGACTGTATTTATTTTTTTCTTTAGACATTTGTATGTAGTACTCATAGACAGTCCGTGAATATTGTGACACCAGATTCCAAGTAGAGGAGTATATTGGCACTGTAGTACTGATTTTGGTTATTTTCATCTGCTTACGTCTTCCGCTTGTTCTGTTTATCATAAATATTCAGTGTTAATTACCTGTTAATCTAGGATGTTAAAATACATTAAAATAGAAGAGTTAGTGATTTATATGTTTTGCGGCTTGCCTAGCTTCTACGAGTATGCGCCATCACGACTCCCGAGGGTGAAAAATTCGAGTCGTGACAACAATTGAAATTTATTTAGCCAATGTCTGAGTCGATTCATATTTAAACATTATCACTAAGGTAGTTATGAAAGTTAAGTCTTGATCCAACATCTCGGTAATTATGATTATAGGTTCGAACCTTGATTTATTAGTCTTATTTCTAGTAATAAACATATTTTTGTTTTTTCTTTTGTTTTTGTTCTGAACTCAAATTTCAAAAAACACTTTCTCATTATTTAGAGCAATTCGCCTCACTCATTGAGCCTCCCGTTTGAGTTGGAACATATAACTTCCCGACAGGTCGTTTTGAGATCTAGCTCGTCGTTCAATAGTTTGAGGCTATGATCATCTTCACTTTAGGTATTATGACTTGTACGCATGGTCGGAATTGAATTTCGGGAAGTTCGGAGTTGATTTGGGAAGAGAATTCTCATTTCGAAAGCTTTAAGTTGAAAGAATTGACAAAGGTTGAATTTTTTAGTAAATGGCCTCAAAATTAGAATTCAAAGGTTCAAATAGGTTTGTATGATTATTTTGGACTTGATCGTATGTTCGGATCGTGTTTCGGAAGACCCGAGAACGTTTCGGCACCTATGGTGGGAGTTAGCATTTTTGGAAGAATTTCATAAGTTTGGGTTGAAGTGCATTTCAGTGTATTGATGTCCGTTTGGGATTCCGAGTCTGGAAATAGCTCTGTATGGTGATTATGGTGTTGGGAGAGCGATCGGAAGTGAATTCAGAGGTCTGTGTGTCATTTTGGAGTCATTTGGCTAAAGATAGAAATTTGAAGGTTTTTGAGGAGTTTGACCGGAAGGGGACTTTTTGATATCGGAGACAGAATCAAATTCTGTAAGTTGGAGTAGGTCTGTAATGTCGAATGTAACTTGTGTGCAAAATTTGAGATCAATCGAACGTGATTTGGTAGGTTTCAGCATCGAATGAAGAAGTTCAAAGTTCTAAAGTCCATTAAGCTTGAATTGGAGTGCGAATTATGTTTTAGTGTTGTTCAATGTAATTTAAGGCATCGACTAAGTTTGTGTCATGTTATGGGACTTATTAGTATACTTGGTTGGGATCCCGTGGGGCTCGGATGGGTTTTGAAGGAGTTTTTGGAAGAGTTTGGAGTTTTGAGCATAAGCATGTAATGATCCAAATGTCCATTTTTGGTTCTAGAGATTGAAACTCGATTTCGAGACTTCCGGGGTTTTTGATAATGAATTATAGGAGTGATCTAGAAAATTTAGTCTAATTTCGTCAAGTCGCGATTGAGTTTTTAGCGCAAAACATGAGTTAATTGTTTAACGAGCGAAATTGGTATCGCATTGAGTAAATGAGCTCCGAATCCATATTGATAAACCAAACCAAAACTCTAAGTGAATTAGGTAGAGTGACATAAACTGGTTTAGAGAAAGTTTGTATATTAAACAAAAGACTGGAATCAGAAGTCATATGTTCTGATGCTCCCAGGTCTAATATCCAAGAAACAGTATTCAAAGATACACTTGTATAAGATCTATAAAGAGTAGAAGACCAAGGAGGAGAAAATATACCAGTACAGTGTGCAGAAATGACATCCTCATTGATTTGATCTCCTTAGTTAGCAACTTTGACACTCTGAAGTAGTTGATAAAGGTTATGATATTGGTCTTGTGTCATTGGCTTATCCCCTGATTGGACTGACTGATCTCCATTGTCTTCTGCACGCAGGACTGCATTGCTTTTAGGTCCAGGAACATACTTCTTGGATCTAGCGAACTTGAAGTTAGCTGGAAACACAATTAGCCTATAGCAATTTTTAATTGTGTGATTTTGCTTCTTATAGTAACTGCAGAACTGTGTTGATTTCTTTCCTTCGGAATACCTTTTCTCTGTATGGAACTTACTCCCTCCATTGTGTTATTTTGTAAACATGAAAGCCATCTCTCTAGTTGGATGAGTGAGGTGAACCTCTCTTTGCTTCTCATCTCTGATAAAGGGAGAGTATGCATGATTGATAAAAGGCAAAGGTGAGAGCATAAGCAAGATACTCCTAGGTCCATAATAGGCATCATTCAGTCCCGTAAGAAACTGAATAAGCCTTGCATCTTGTTGTGACTTATATGTTTTGGAGTTTCCTCCACGGAAACACTCACAGGTATAGTGTTGACAAGTGTCAAGGCTGTGAAGTTCATCCCAAAGCCTTTTGAGCTTAGTGTAGTATCCAGCAATGTCCAAGTTACCTTGCACTTACTCATTGATTTCCTTTTGCAGATGGTAAAGTTGTGGTCCATTGCTTTGTTCAAATATTTCCTCAAGATCCAACCATATTTCTCCGGCTATTTTAGAGTAGAGAATAGTCTCTAATATCTCCTTAGTCAGAGTGTTTAACATCCAAGATATAACCATGTCGTTGGTCCTTGTCCAAGACTTGCATGAATCACAAGAGATCTTGGGTTGAAGAAAAGTCCCATCGATAAAACCCATCTTGTTCTTAGCTAGGCAATAAGAATATCCATGCGCCAACCTCCATAACCTTTACCGTCAAAGGGTGTGTTGACCAAGAGAATCCCTGGATAATCAGAGGGATAAAGGTAAAACGGATGAAAAACATCAGGAAGAAGAGCTCCTAAACTTGTTTCAGCTTTAGTAGCTTTTGAAGCAACGGTAGCAATAGTGGAATCAGATGGATCTACCATTGTAGCTGTTGAAACTGATTACAAAAAAGTGAGAGATGTAAGGTAAAGGAATAGCAGAAAACAAGAGGAAGGGATCGAGCCTTAGGGCTCTGATACCATGTTATAGTTCATAAGAAGAATGAAGGAAAAGTTTGTAACTTAATTTTCTTTTATTCAAAATAAGCATTGTACATGAATTTATACAAAAAAAAATGAAGAAAGAATGTAATCTTATTTGTACATTTGTCTCATATCTACCACCTAATGTGTAACTAACTTAGAAAAGGAATATTCTATAAAAGCAAATCTATCTAAAATATTTACACGTAGGGAGGAAGCTTCCTGATGGTGCAAATGGAGTATTTTGACACCAGTACCCTTCCTGCTAATAAAGAATGGCTATGATTAGACCTATCGCACACTTAAATAAACAATGGTGATTGAGACAATATATGCTATCTCTTTAAACCTTGTAAAGTCCAAAATTTTGACTCTGTGTCTGCTTTCTTATTCATTTGTTCTCTCCATCCGAAGAACATTTCTTTCATGAATCACAATCGGGCAGCAACTCATCTAAAATTCTAATGCCAACATGCCATTTATATAAATTTGAGGGGACGTCCACGTGATCATCCTTCAATTACCCTTTTTTTTTCTTCCTTATGATGATGATGTACATCAAAATGAATGGAAGTGTAATTCTGATTAGACCCATGTTTTCAATATTCCAAATAGTAATATATTGTTAGTTAATTTGTATTACTATAATATATAATGAAACAATAATAAACTTTTTGAAACAAAAAGTTAGCAGCCACAGAATGTCGAAATAATATTTGAAAAAATAATTTCGGAATAAATCGAGACCACTGAATGCCAGTGTGTCCTTAAGGAAATCCTTCCTTCCAGTGTTAGAATATTATCCTCCCAGGATAGAACGACTTAACTCACCAGCCTATTGGTACCAAATACTCTTATGAACTGCGAATCACTTAATGACAGTAAATCACACTCGAATAGATTTTGCAGAAGAAAAAAGACTTGAAGTTTAGAAAAATCGAAAGGAAAAATCTGAGAAATCAAACGAATTTATAATCAATGGAAGTACTGTTTCTGAAAGTTCACAATTCTTTAGAATAGTCACTTCAAAACGGGGGGGGGGGGGGAGGGGGGGGGGGGAATTTAAAAA